>BLBF01000032.1:32718578-32741766 GCA_015471245.1 Laticauda colubrina
TAGTATTTCACCTAAAACAGTTAGGGTGAACAATGTTATCCCTAACAAACACCAAGACAAATAATTTTGTATTTGTTGTTTGGTCGCTCATGTTCAACCTCTCGCGTCCCCCATGCGCCACGGGCTCCCTTGTATGCCAGACTGTGCTCAAACCCACGTCTACTGTGTTGATGATCCTTCATATTACCTAGTGTATTTTTCTCATTAGATCAATGTAATATTTTCTGGAGTATATTAGGAATCCTTAATGCACATGTTAATCTTGTGTTATTTTTTCCTAGCATCAGGGACATGTAGTTAATCTTGTCTTCCCAAACACCCTGGAGTTTGTGTAACAAGAGATGGACCAGATATACAGATAAACCACACCTATACACTCCCCACAAGTATAGATTTTTTTTATTTACAATACCCTATAAAAATGTAAATTTAGAAATTTTCATTAATCATAACCAAACCAAAAAGTAAAAGCACAATAATAATGGACCACTTGATCGTGTATAGTGAAGGAGTAACAGTGGGGGCGAGGGCTCAAGGAAGGGGTGAAATGTCCAGTAGAATGTGGTTTCAAGAAGCAAATAGGGGAAGAGAATACTGTGGAAAAGCAGCCAGTTAGTAACAGGAGTTCACTGCTTAGAGGATGCCTACATGTGCAAATTGTTTTTAAAAACAGAGTAAAAATTAAAAAAAAAAACCTCACCACATTCCAAAAAATAAAAGACAACCCAGCAGGACTTAGCAATGTGTGATACCAAAATTCAGTAAGATTAATCTGCTCTAGAGGAATTCATTCCTGGTACCTTCTTGGTTAGTCTACAGGGAGATCTTGGCCAGCTTGAAGCAAGGTGCAGGTCAGAGACAAGCTTAGGTAGAAAATGAGTCTTGGGAAGACTAGACACATGTGCAAAGATGATGTTGCTTCATCACAAGGCTCAGAAAGATGACTACTTTGTAGGGAATGGGCAGCACTACAATGCGGCATCTACCACAGGAAGAGCAGAAAATAGACTCAGTGGGTCAATCAAGAGGAATTTCCATCATCTAAAAACACACTCCAACGTTATTAGAGGCACAGAAACACCAGGCCTCTCCATTTCCACAATAAAACGACACCACTACCCCTTGGCTCTGTGTTCTTAGCAGTGATACAGGATACTCTTTTCTCTAATAGACAATCAGTAGTGTAGTGGGCAGAGGGGTCTGTGTAGGGAGGAGAAACCATTGCAAAAGTGCTAAGGAAAAGGATGGCAGAGCTTGGGTAGAATTCAATGCAACAAGGGCATGCAGAAGGGAAAGCACCACCCCAACCAAGCTCAGGGCAAGAGAGCAATCTTCTGTGCTGGGCCAGAGACATAACCCCATAAGGATTTATTTGAAGAAGGCACTGCCTCCTCTTTGCCCACTAAAAAATGCTGGAGTGACAGCAACGATGGACACCAGCATGATAACACTCTTGAGCCCTTCTACCGTATTCCTTGGATCAACCTGAAATAACAGAAGGGAATAAAAACTCTGAGACGGGCTATAGCAATACTAGCCAGAAAGGTAACAATTCATTATTTCAGTATACAACTTCAAAGCAAAAACTGACAATCTGATTAAACAAATTAAAAGGCATGTTTATTTGATGTAATAATGCAGTAGAACCCATCTTTGAAATAAAGATAATTGTTTATAAATAATGTGAATAAGATTACATGTTTCATGCATGAGCTTAGTCTAAAGGAGATGATAGGCATGAATAAAGCATGATGAATGCCAGAAATTTCCATTACACCCTTCTGTGCCTCATTTCAATTAGACTAAAAATATTTTGCAAAAACATTTCAACCTGATTCAATGTTCTGCTCATGTAATGTCTTTGACATTTAATGACATTACAATTATTCGATTTGGAATACCCATATTTCTCTTTCCCGCCCACCTGTTTTCTTTTTTAGGCTTGTGCTACTGAAATACTGTGGGAGTTTTAGAGGAGGACTGTATAAACACCCATAACATCTAAAATGTCTTTCCTTCTTGCACACACTACTTTATTTGCTACTTTAATACCCCATCTTTCCCTCAGGAATTCAAAGTGGCATATCTCCCACCAGTTTTCCCTACAATTCCATGAGGTAAGTTGCACTAAGGGTGATCAGTACCACCTTCTCCAGTCCCTTCTCCACCATATTCTTTATTTCTTCCCTTAATATAACGTTAATAGGACATACTTACTGCAATTTTGTCTCTAGCACATTCAGCTTTTGTTGATCAACATAGCGAGAGAAGAGAGATAAAAGATTAGAGGGAGTAGATACTGGCTTAGCCAGGACTGCCTGAGGGATTCGAAGAAACTCCCTAATTGCCATGATCATCACTTCCATCCTGTCAAGAACAAAGTAACAATGGTTGTGAAAACAGTGACTTTTATTCAGTGTTCGATACAGAAATTAAACTGTGGACTATGGAATTGCTATGGAAAATGTTCCATAAGCTGGCTTTATATTCTGAACATCTTTTTAAAGTCTAAATTTTAAAGTCTAAATCACTGTTCCTCAACCTCAACAATTTTAAAATGTATGCTCTAACTCCCAGAATTCGCTGGGAATGCTAGCTGGGGAATTTTTGGAGTTAACATTTACACATCTTAAAGTTGCTAAGGTTGGGAAACACAGGTCTAAATGTATCCAACATATACCATTTTAAGACTCACCACTGATTATCTTGTGTGAGTTCTGTGACAGAATCTGAACTCTGCAACTCCTCTCCTCGACTTAAGACCAAGTATAGCAGAGAGAGGCCAAACTAAAGAATGAGGAAAAACAAAACAAAACAAAAAATTAAATCTGCATACTGCAAAGCAAGCCACATATTGACACTCTCCCAAGTCCAAAAAAGAAAGCATCCTAGCTTAAGGCTAGGTCACATCGCCCGACGGATGCAAAACGTATGTAAAAGGACACAGCGGACGGCCAAAAATCCGGGCGTGGCTCCATCCGTTCTTATCCACTCTCAAAAGGGGCAAAAATTTGCATAAAGAGAATGGAAAAGAACGGATGGGGGGAGGACGTAGCACGGATGCAAAACGGATGCTCAACGGAAGCCTAGCGGATGAAAATGGATGGATCCTCCAGACATCCTAAATATCCGAGATACATTCCCTATACGAACGTTTTTTCCGTTTTAATGCTTTATATCCGAGCTGCATCCGCTTTCATCCTTTCTACGTCCATGCTACTAACGCTGTGTGTCCTTTCTGCGTCTGTTTCGCTTCCTCCCTGTGTCCGTTTTCTGCTGGAGCGGATTTGAGTTGTGCGGATGCGCAGCGGATGCCTAGCGGATATAGCGGATGCGTAACGGATGACGATGGACGTATAACGGATGTTCCCTGTATGCGTAGCGGATGTATAATGGACGCATTGGATACTTCATCCGCTCAAAAAGTTTTGTGCAGCTCAAAACTTTTTGAGCGGATGAAATCACAGTAGATGGATGCTGGACGGATAGAGTATGAATCACGGACGCAGTGAGCACACAACGGATGCATCGCGTTTTCCAACGGATGGCAAGCGTTTCTCTCCGCTTTACATCCTCTTTGCATCCGTTGGTGCAGTGTGACATGGGCTTTACTGCCTGGGAAAATGGGTGTTTGTGGTCAACCATGATCATTTTGTGGCCCTGAAAGATTGCCTACTTCTGCACCAAAGCAATTCTCGATTATAGTTAAAAGAAAGCTAGAGTGATAAAAAGCACTCAACATTGCCAGGCATCTCAAGGAGAATTAACTCATAATGTTGGGGGGAAAGCGATACCATGTCAAAAGCTTCATTGAACAAATGGTACAAAAGCATTCCTATCTTCACGGCTATACCCAGGCTATATTACAGACTTAAGTGTCATAGATTGTCTTCCCTTCATCCCTCAGAGTAATTTCTGGGAGAGGGAAAACTCTGAAATTAGCATTATTCCACATTTCATGCGCAGCAGAAATGAAAGGACCGTATTAGCTTCTCATACATGTAGTCTCTGACTTATGATGACCATCTGAAATTGTGACTGCCCCCCAAAAGGGGACTTACAACATGGATTCAAAGTTCCAATGGTTGGGCCCTCTTCACATGACTAAACTTCAGGCCCTCAGCAACATGGCAAAAGCATGTCTATAGTGAACAATTAGTTCACTTAATGATGTGGTATTTGCTTAATGACCATGGATTCCCTTAATGACTAGCGCAAAAACAATCATAAAGTTGGACTGGCCACATGACAGTTATAACATATAACTGTAATAGGCAGGCTCCATTACAGTCATATGTTGAGTCTTACTTATACATCCTGCAATGAAATAGCACCGTAAACTGGAACTAGGCAGATATGGTAAGGAACAGGGTGAAGCAAAGTAAGAATTAGAAACCTTGTTCTGGAGAACTGCTGTGAGATGGAGGTTGGCAGCTGTGGTCAATGTTCCACTGTGAGGTAGGTTCATTAGCTGTTTTAGGATGCTGGTAACAGTTCCCAATGGAAGATGATAAAGCACAAGGGAAAAGGGCCTCAAGAGGCAGGGAAGCACCTAAAGAAGGTTATATTAAAAACACATGTTAGTTGGACATGACCCAAACCTCACAAAGAGATGGCCTGGAACAAATCTAGAGTACCACACCGATTTCTAAATTTTTCAATCTGGTAGAAATTATAGCACATTTTTATTTGCTAAATAACAGTAAATAATGTTTCAGTTGAAGAAGTTACTGGAAAAGAAACGGGAGAAGGAGAACTAAACTATATTACATATGGAATTAAATTATAGCAAAGTTATTAAATTTTCATTCAAACCGATGTCATTAATGAATCTTGCCACTTTCATGGGTAGCTATCTTTTGTACTAGAGTCCTTCTGGATTAAATGAGCTCAAATACTCAAAAAGTTTTAATACCATATTTTAATATAAATATTCTCGGTATCTTCATTCAAATGTAAGTCCATCCTTTATTTCCATATGTGTATTATAACAGTGAAACATCTCAATAACAACAAATCTAAAATACAGAATGTTTCTTTTCATTTCTCAAGAAACTATGTGAAGGTTTACAAAGGAATTTCGGACTGACAAAATTCAAGGTTATGAATAACCACAATGGTGTCCTTTAAATGTTTTGGACAGAACTTTCAATGACACTATTCCTCTGAAAACTACTCTCAACCCTGCTGGCCTTTCACAAAACCTAGCTTTCTCAGATATAGGGGTCAGGAAGTGATGAGCCCATGAGTTGTGTGAATTTGTTGTTTGACTCGTTTATCTTCTATGGACTTTTCTCATTAGTTTTGGTGTGTTATTTTTGTTTTGATATTTTTATTATGTTAGCCACCCACAGCTGCTTTATGTGAGGTAGGTGTCATAACAACAACGATGATAATTTTTCTTCAGGTTACATTTACCTCATCTTGAGCATCTTTCTTGATTAGAAAGGGCAAATTCCTGGCTGTTGCCATTTGTATCTCAGCTGCTTGTTCACTGGACAAGAAAGGTAGGGTCCGTGCAACTAGATGTTTTCCTTTACGTATACACATAATCTGCACAAAAGGGTCATCACTAAGTCTGATGGAAGAGGATATATAACTTTCAGTTAGAAACCAAACATTAAATGGTCTTTATATTTTCCAAGTAAAGCAGATTTCTTGATTTTGGAACAACTTTTAAATTTAAAGTTTTACCACGAGCATGAAATTTATGAAATTTATGTTTTTAAATCATAAATGTATGGATCTATGCAAAATCAGTCTGAAATATACAACCGAAGGATTTGGAAAAGATTTTAGTCTGGGCTGTGTCTGATTTGATGTTTTTAATCTGTTTCTATGTTCTTTCTAGTTTTGTACATTGCCCTGAGTCCATTGGAGCTGGGTAGCTAATAAATTCAAATAAATAAACTTTCACTGGGAGTTGTACTGGCCATATTAATGTCGATATGTCATTTTTATTTTTATTTTGCTTTTGCTTAATGGATCATCTTAAGCTGATCTAGCAATTAAGTGATTTGAAAGGTACATTCAGCTCTCTTTTGAGAAGTGAGGGACAAACTCAGAAGTTTGTCAAAAACAGAAGTTGTTGCAACTGTTGTGACAGCAGCACTAAGCATGGGTCCCAAAATAATAGTAGTAAGGCATGGTGGAAAGGGGAAAACAAACTCCAAAATTATTACATATTTTTGTACTTTCTGATACAAGGAATCTCTACTAAGCATTAGAAAGGAATTCAAAACATTTTCTTTATTGAACTGTTGATATTCTACCAGGTAGTTTCTTACCTTTCTTGATTGGGTACCTTTCCCCTCAGATTGTCATACATGTCACAGATTTTCTGTTTTCTCTCCTCCATCAAGGCCAACCTGTCTCCCTCCAAGCTCAAAAGGTAGCGTCTTTCATAGTCTTCTACATCCAAGAGGAGGCTATATGTCTAGGTATCAACATACAGGTTTTAGCCATGTCATCTTACATTCCAACACTTCCAAAATTTGAAAATGGTTTTGAACTGATAAATCAAGTCCTTTATTGACAATAGGTAAGGACAGGTTTCTGACTTAAACAGGCGAGCATCTAGCGTGGTTTAAGATAATTTCACATCTTTAAAAACTGCACTATAAGAACAAAGTTAATTCAATAAATGAATAATTATGGTTAAGCCACTGGAAGGATGCCCTTCAAGGAGACTATTGTTGAAATCGTATCTTAATTCAAGTCAGCTGTTCTGCACTATGCAACTGATTTCAATTAATCTGCTGCTACCAGTAGGATTATCAGTAATTATTTTTAATCTGAAGCTGGATGAGGAATTAATGCCAAACTCACTTTTTCAATAGTGAAGAGAGTCTGGCGCCTTTTATCTCGAACCTGCTTCTCCTTAGTTTCCTAAGGAAGAGACAGAAATTACTGTTATTCAGAAATTTTCTCTCCCTCAACTAGAGAAAAAAGTTCAAAAATTTCCTTCATATTTCAAAGGAAAAACATGAAATAGTAAGACAAAACACCAACTCAAAGACAAAGTAATTGTCACAAGAGGAACTTACATCTTCCTCTCCTCTTAAAGTCACAATAGCATCTATCATTTTGCGGGGGTTGTTCACGCTGGATACGGTCAGCTTCCCTAGTGAGCCCTCAAACTGCACTGCAAGAACAGAAGAAAAACAATGCAGATGAGTCTGATGAGTCAAAACTGTTTGTCTGAAAACTTTGGGATCTTTACATACTCTTTGGATGTTCTAGTCTTTCTGCAGGTTAGATAATGAAGCCAAGGATGGACAAGGTGACTCTATTTTGACTTCATTAAGAGCTCACATCTATCTACCCCTACAAAATGCTTCTATTCCTTGCTTTCCTTTACTGCCATTACAGTAGGGGTGTCAAGCTTGATTTCATTGAGAGCTGCATCAGAGTTGTGTTTGACCTCAGCCAGGTGGGTGTAACTGGAGTGGACATGGGCAGCTTGATGTCACTCATGTCGGTGGCACCTGTGGTGGCCCAAGCAGGGTTGGGGGGATCCATTGTCCCCAGCAGAGGAAGATGGGACTAGGGAGAGCACCAAATCCTTGTCCTCCAGAGGAGCCTCGCTGTCCCTCTCAGGCCTTGTGAAGGATCCCTGGACGACGACCCAGGTTGCCCAATGCCCTAGGCAGTGGAGGGCAAGCAAGTTTGTTTTGTAGCACTCTGCCAGCAAAAATGGAGCTCAGGAGAGGTGCTTCGTTTTGGGGTGCAATGGCCTCCTGTAGCACTCTGTCAATGAAAACAGAGCTTGGGAGGGCCATGCGTGCCCGTTTCAGTTGCAACAGCCTCCTGCAGCACTCTGCCAACAAAAACGGCCGTCACCAGGTTGTAGATCAGCACCTGGTTGGCCTGGGCCGGGCCAAGGCACTGCAGGCTGGCCCTTTGCTGCTTCCAGGGCAGTCCCATGGGCCAGATAAGCACCCCACGGGCCGGATCCGGCCCCCAGGCCTTGATTTTGACACCCCAGCTCAACAGTATTATGTTAAATCTACTGCAGTAGAATTGTAGAACTGCTGTACATGAGAGTAAAATTAAACATCATGTGTGTGCATGAGAGGAGGAATATTTTTCCTGAACATAGGAAGCAAGGAAAAGAGTAGGAAGCACATCTTTCCAATGGATGAATTTTACCTCCCATGTACTCTATATATAGACCAGACTCTTTCCGTACATAACAGAAATTTACCTGGCTTATATGCATGCTCTAGTTTCGCCACTTGTGGGGTGATTAGTTTTGTACGCTCCTTTTTAGGACCGTCGCCATGCACTTCCTCAGCTGCAGATAATTTTTCTAGTTTCTGAAAATAGTTCTAAGGCATCAAAAAGTTGGTTAGAAGCCAGCTTGAACATCATGAGCTTGCCGTATTTTTGAACAAAGTAAGAATTCACTGTTCCACCCAAACAACAAAGACAGAAACTTTGTATAAATGACCTGCAGAGAGTAGAGGAATAGAAGCAGAATAGGACAATTTCTCCCCACACACTGCATCTGTTTTGTCACTTTCTTATCTATCCAAACACCCTTCAGATGCTACTGTCTGCATCTTCTATTAAGCATAACCAGGGACTACAGGACGAACAGTCACTTATTGAAATAAGTCGAAAACCAACCTGGTAGTAGAAGTCATCCAAATAGGGATCAGTGCTTTGCAGTTGCATCATTTGGATCTTGGATACCCAATCTTTCTCCCGTTGCAGCATAAGATTAGCATAAGGGTCCTTCCTGATGTGCTCCTGATGGTTATTTCGGTGGCTCCCTCGGTCCCCTGCTGACCCATTTAGATTCCTGTGTTGACTAAAAGAAATGCAACATAATCTGGCAAAATACAATTAACAACTGTATTCTGTTTCCTTTGAAGAAAAAATTTTTGAACAGTAGCTTGAGACTTATAAAGCATAGGTCAATCTTAAGCAGAGCAGCCCCTTGTAAGCAAATTCATACAGCTGTCATGGAAGACAGCTCCAGATCAGTCATTGTTGTGATACAATTTCAATTAATAACTTATGTTTTGATAGTGCAAAACAATACTTTCAGGCTGAGTACTTCTTTCAGTGAATAGGGCAATGAAGAAACAGAAGTGTAAATGGCAGATAATGGTACAGGTATCCAGTGCAGATATTTTTAAAGCCTTGTTGAAAAGAGCTAATCATCTGTCAAGTCCAAAACTTCCCTGCTTGATCTATAAAAATGCACAAGAGGAATACACTTCCCTGTCTGTTCTTCATGTCTAGTCAACAGATGCTTTACTTATGGAAATGCAATTTTAGCCATTATGGTTAATAACTAACAAATCTACAGATTGGTCTAATTCAGTACTCTAAGGCTCTGGATTTTCTCTCTCCTTGCGATGTATTTTTGAAATTTTTCATAGAGCTTTTAAAGAGATTATTCACTTTCCTATAGTTGCTTTTGTCATCTCTAGCTCTAATTATAGGATTTTTGTCTAGCCCATTCCCGGAATTCTTGATTTACATGTTTATAAGCACAATCATGTTACAGAAGCACTGCAACTGCACAAGTTGCTTGGGACTCACAGAAAATTGAGCTCTAACCTCACCCTTTGCACTGTGAAAGCAATTAGGCTCTCCTTTATCTTCATGAAAGTAAAGAAGCGTATTAGATACTCACTTCCTGCTCTGCTGCTGTCTCTGGTGTAAAAGTCGTCGATGTTGTGGATGAAGGTGAGTTGTATCTGGCCTGAACATCTGTAGCCGTGGCCTGGAAAATAAAATATCCTCTTGAGAAAGGGCCATGGAGTGTTCATAAGCACAACTCAGTCCAGCAGTATGTTAAAAGGACGATGGAAGAAGTAGGTTACCGTAGATTCTGCAAGTGAGCTCCAGGACATGGGGAGTGATGTTGTGATGATGGCGTAGCTGGTGTCCCAAAAAAGGCACGAAAGCCACTGGCTGGAGGCATCATCTGTCCTACTCGGCCCTGGAGCAGTTTTGGATTCATGGATGCAAGAGGGCTGCCAACAAGACCAGAGACCCGTGCAAACTGGCTGGGAGACATTCTCCCTGCCTACAAAGTGGAGAGGGAAAGCAGAAGCATCAGATCTTCAACCACCCATACAGACTTGTTTATAGTTCCATTGTTCCTGAATGCATGAATCAGGAAGTGACAGTCACAAGCAGCAAATACAAAGAGGAAGAACTTGTATAGCAGAAGTGAAGATCCCAGTGGGATGAAGGGCACATAGCTCTTTTCAGGAAGAAAGCTGAATGTAAGAAAGGAAGAGAAACAAAGGGCAAAAAAAGGACAGGGCCAAGATACACAATGAATCTGATTTAATATAAACATACAGTTAGCAAATTCAGGGTTTCATGCATCTTTGGGATTTCAGGTTCCATTCCTCATATAGAAAATGCATCCAATAACAATGGAAAGGAGGAGTAGTAGGCTATTGCTTACCTGTGCTCCTCCAAGTAGCTGTGCTCTCTGGAGGTGGGTGAGAACAGGTGTAACATTAGGAGGGAACGGATGGCCTAAGAGGGAGTTGTTCTGGTAAAAGAAATGGAATACTTGAATTCTTAAGGTAAAATTTAGTTTGCTTCTAGAGACAATCAGAAGGAGAAAGGAAAATACAAAAACTAGAAATGCTTGAACAATCATAGAGAAACAAAAATATTTATTCATTTGCACATAAAGCATCCAGAATAATTATGTTAAAATACCAAAATAATTTGGACAGTACCACAATGAAAATGTAATTAAAACTTTTTAAATATCTGGTACAGCAACTATTTCTGTCATACAGACAGGATAAAGAAAAAGGAAAGTGACAGAGAGGCCAAGCAATTCAATATAAAAATCAATATTTTCTAACAACAGTGTCATACTTTATTGAATGGTCAATAAGATCTCTAGATCACAAACCCCTAAAGGGTTAAGTATGGTTTATAGCCAATAGCATGGAGCTAATTTTGAAGCCAACAGTTTCATTGTGAGAGATCAGAAAGTCTTTATAAATTGTTATAAAGGATATGAATATTTTTCATATAAAATATTATAAAATATTATAAAAATAAAAAGGATATGAATATTTTTCCATGTTCCTTATTTGCAAAATGAAAAGCTAAAATCAAAACTAATAGTTTTCGGAAGTATTAGGATTACTATTGCCAAAAGTACCACTCTTCTTGAAGGTAGCATGTTATGGAAGTTAGAAATGTAGGGAGATTGCTCTGGGAATTTCCCTTCATTGACATTCTCTGCTGTCCATAGAGAATGAAATTTGCTCAAGATCAGAAATTATTATTTCAAAACAGGGCAGGCGATAATATAATTTAAAATTACATTTATGACAAATCACCTTCGGGAACTTTGGAAGGATCAAGTGATCCAGGCGAAAAGGGGAAGTAAGACTTATTATAAAAGGCCAACTCAACATACAGAACTAATGAGGCAAGACTACCGTTACACTACAGAGCTGGTTTGGAGACATCCTCTCACTGAAGGGACTTGGATAACGCTGCTGAATTGGGACTCTGATGTGGACAGGCTTCGGACATAGGATCTGTTGAACAGAAAGGAGAAGAAAGTAGAGTAAGAATCCATGGCAAATTGTTTAAGATCACCAACTGCTTCTGCCAGTTCCAACTTTAATTCCCAGATACCAAGCTATGGAAATAGGACGGGAAGGTTCAGGCTGACATTGACACCGTGTCAATTTGACAGCTGGCCCAAAAGAAATACTTTCTCTATTGAAGGAGAGCTAGCATTCAGGGAATGCTATCGCTCATCACTATGCATTCTACTTTATTCTGTTCCTTTAAACATCCTCTGCCCTAGATCCACACACTTTATTGTAGAAGGGACAAACAATACCTGTTGGTTGAAGTTGGGCATGGTGGGCTGTTTAGGAGGCGTCCCAATAGGAACAGCCCGAACAGGAGGACTGCCAATAACTGGGGAGCATGACCGCCTGGGTAGTGCTCGCTCTGAGACATCTTGCTCCTCTTCTCGGGACTGTGAAGGCCTCTGTGGTAGGGCATATTCCAGCACAGATACGGAGGGCACTTCCTGAGGAGGAGAGAATCACATCTGGCATTCCCTTTAAATATTGCTTAATCAATATCTTTCTCAAGTAGTAGGTAGACTAGTGACTGTCAAACAGTAAACAGAAGTATTTTTGTGGCAAGTAAGAACTAGCAGTGAGGGAGAGATGCTTGTTAAGTAAACATAGTACATGCAGCTTTAGTTACTAGATAGTAAGAAACATGGGATCCCTTTTCATCTGTGCCAACAGTTCTTTAGAGAGGGGGAGAGGAGGGAGGGAGAATGAGAATAAATGATAGACTCCCCCTCTAATTTAGAAGAACATATAAGTAAGCAGGAGCAGAAAGGCTAGCATGTACTGACAAGTAGTTGTTCTATCTTTTACCTTCTTCCTTCTCGACACATTAGATCTCACTCTCATAATTCTCTATAAGCTAATTGAATGTTGGGAAAGTTGGGAAAGGATGGTATAAACTATCCAGCATGAAATTGATTTAATTCTCATTTAAAGGTCATTGAATTTCTGATAACTAATTTTGTCTAATCTAAATTTTTAAAAATTCACTTTTTTTTTTTTTTGCATGTGGTCCTTGACTTAAGCCTACTATTTCGGTTGTAAGCAATGATGATTGTTAAGTGGCCACATCATGAGACCACAATTGATTTTATGACCTTTTTTGTAGTGGTTGCTCAATGAGCCTAGCATTAATTAGTCCTCGACTTACTACAATTGAGCCCAATATTTCTGTTCTTAAGCAAGACAACTGATAAGTGAGTTTTGCCCCAATTTCTGCTCTTTCTTGTCACAAGTGTGAATCACTGCAACTGTTAAAGTTAGTAACACAGTTGTTAAGTAAATCCGGCTTCCCCATTGAGTTTGCTTGCCCGAGGGTCACAAAAGGTGTTCAGATGACCCTGGGGCATTGCAAACATCATAAATATATGCCAGTTGCCAAGCAGCTGGATTTTGATTGTGTGACCATGGGGATGCTCCAATGGTCGAGTGAAAAACAGTCATAGGTCATTTTTTTTCGGTGCCAGAAAAGTCACCGAACGAAAAGCTGAAAGTCAAGGACTACCTGGTGATTTTGGAAGGGGGGAGGAAATCATAAATTGTGGTCACAAGACTGTAGGATGCTACAAATAGGTGTAAACGAGGCTGGCAGCCAAGTGCCCAAATATGGTCCCTTGAGAACTTCAAATCCAGGTCATAAGTCCTCTTTTCAAGGCCTGTTGAACCTTCTAATGGTCACTAAGTGACCAGTCATATGTTAACAACTATCTGTCATTTATTTTTGGCAGAAAATTTTAGATAATCTGTTAAAATGCTTTAATTCAAGTCTAATTAAGCACAGACATTGAAGGTGCCAAAATAATGAGCAAGAGCTGCACTCCAAAGTCTCTTGCTGTGCCACCTGGACTATCAGTAGATGAAACAAAGAGATAAGGTATGGTATGTTGTTATGATCTTTCGGGCACTTTGTTCCTTTTGCAAAAACTGCAATAACACAGATTTCTTTCTATCCTTTGGCCATCCGCAATTATGGTAGCAAACGTTTTGGTTAAAAACAAATCCTTTATCAGCTACATGGCTCCTACATAGCTCCTTGAACATTACGTAATGGCAATAATAGGGAAAGGAGGACACCTGACAGGAAAAACTAATTTCCTTGATGGTTCAGGAACACAATAAAAAGAGCACTGAACCTGAGTGAGGAGTGGTCCTCTAATGCGCCTCAAAACTGAGGGTCCATCCCAGATGCTTGAATTGAGGCCACCTGGCTGCTGGAAAGAAGAAAATAAAAATTAAGGAAATGATTTTACTGGTTCTATGTGACCCAGTAAACATTAGATCCCATTTCCCCCCATCATTTCCATCACTCACTACATACCTGTACCAGAGGCCGAGTCTGCACAGCCTGCATAATGGCTGGATCTTCCAATTCATTATCAATCACCATTTTGCTAAGCCTCTCTGCCAGGTTTTCTTCATGATCACCCAACAGGTCCATCTCATCGGTAACTCTGCGGTCCACTTGCTCTGTTGAGGATGCAGGCTTTTCTTCCAGCTCAGCCAATCTTTCGTGCGCTTCCTGCCAGTCATCGTCTACAAAGGAATGACATGACATTTCCCTCACATTTCTTCCATGTAGTATTCCCTAACTCCTCAAGATATGCCTTTATCTCCCAGGCAGAAGATAATCTCCTTGGAATAGAAAGGGACTTCCCCAGAACCTCTACATTCAGCAGTGAACATAGAACCAATTTAAAAGTTTTCCATAGAGAAGACACATGACTGTTTACCTTAATTATATTACATGTATAGGCAGAAGGTATTAGAGAACCTCAGTCATATAAATAGAAAGTAAGGATATATTAGCTTTGTGAGCTCACCAATTGCACCAGCTCCAAATGTGTCATCATTGAATTGATCGATATCCTCATCTTCCTCAGCCAGATTATGAAAGGCTTCTTCATCTTCATCTAAAGGACAGTCCTCAAGGGACTTAAAATAAAAGAAAACTTCAGTGGCTTTAACCCACTTCTACAGTAATCCAAAAATATTATTCTAGAAGAAAGTCTAGAAATCTGTTTTCCCACCTAAATAAAATGAAAATCCCAATATCTATAATTTCACAAGTTAAGAGCTTATTTCTGCACTTCCAAAGAATATGCAGCTATCATCAGATAGTTTATAATCAAGACAAGAATAACTAAGAATGAACCTTGTGGAAAACATATCTAAATCCATACTGCCTTTACCTTCACAACTGACAACTACTTCCTGGCAGCCTTTTCCAATCTGGTAATTTCCATGTGTTGAGCTATAGCTTCATCATCCCCAGCCAGCACAGCAAGCCTTACAGGTCTGAGATTGTAGGGTCTGTTATTGGGGAAGGCTGCCTTATTTTGCCAATGAGGAAGAAATGGCATTCCACAAGAGGTGAATGATTTGGGGTTCCTTAGGTAAAATATTTTGCCAAGATACAGATTCACATACCATATTAGGTCAAAACAAGATATATTAAGGCAGGACTGTCAAACTTGTGGCCCACGGGCCGGATGCGTCATGCGCTGGCCGCACCCACACCCAGTTTAGCGAAGGGGGGAATAGTCCCAATACATCACATGACGCCGCTGTGATGACACAAGTTTTGACATCCCTGCATTAAGGCATTGCATGATATATGGACCCTATCACTGTTTTATACCTTTTAAATTTCATTATATCTACAGAACTGCAACTTTACCAAATACGTTTCACTCCTTCCTATGCTGTAATATTGCATCAATTCCTAATATGCATACAGAAATAAAATATTGGTGAGTACTATGAAGTTAGCATGTGTATATATGCATGGAGTACATCTTCCTAGTACAATAATGGCAAACACTGTGCAGAGAAACTTCATAACTTTTTCTGCTTGGAAAATAATTTAGTTTTATATCAGAATTCAGAAGAGTATATGACAGGGTAGCTGAACTACATCACCCAGCAGCCCTTCTCAGCAAAGTCAATGCTCAGCAAAGAAACAATGGGAGCTATCAGTCAACAACACTTGAGAGAGCCACAGGTCCCCAGTTTCTGGATAATGTTAATAATGGAAAACTGACTAATTCACATGTTATGCTAAGGCATAATTAGTTGGACACAAAACATTGTTAACCATAATTCCAAAAGGACAATTTCGAGTTCATCCAACAAAGCTAAAATCAAAGAAACTGTATCATAGCTTTGCATGATGCAGGAACCCAGATACTGCATTACAACACAAGCCTCTTCTTTCTGATGTTAAATCTCCTGCTCCTTTTTTTCAGAAACTCATGATGCCATACATAGCATTCCTTCCTCCAATTTCTGACACAACCTGTAAGATTAATTGGGCCGAAGAACAATGATTGGCCCAAACTCATGCTGTGACTTTCCATCGCTGAATAGGAACCTAAATATGGGTTTCTCTAGCCCAAGGTCAGTATCTTAACTACCATGCCATATTGAACATTAAATTCATATTTCATGCTGAGTAACAAACTGGATTCACATATTTTACATATTTTACTATATTGTTTGTTTGGATTTGCATTTACACTGTATATGATCAAAACAATTGTGGTTTACTATTCTTAATATATAATTTAGCGCAATGTGCAAACCTTGTCAACTAGGGTTCTTCAAGCCATTATTAAATAAACTATATTTCAACACAATGAATCAATTTAGCAAATTCTCAATATCTAACTTGATGGTTGGATACCACCTGTTCTAAAATACTTTGTTCTCCCCAGCAGAATTATTCTATATAAATTTGTAAATTTAATATTATGCTTCCTTTTTAGCAAGGCATATCTGTTTCATGTAGTGAATGATTGCAATCATGACCCAATTCAAGATATATTTAGATTAAATATATATTTCAGTTTCAAATCATAACAATCTTGCCCCCCAACAGAAAATGAGTATGAATAATTTATCTATAGTGAGTACAGAAATTTAAATTATGACAAGGAACAAATCATGAAGGAAGCAATTACCTCATATGTACTTTGTTCTCAACTCAATTGTCCCATTAAATCCTAAACTATTATATCTTGAAGGAGTTAAATATAGCTTGCATACATATGTTAATATACAACAAGCAGTTCTTTTGCTTTTCTCCTGGATACCAGACTCAGCCTTTGATTGCAGGATAAAGCACAATAATGAAATTAAGTGTTTATGCATGTGTGTGTAGTACTATAACAGCATTTATATAAAAACTTTGCTTTAAAGGAAGAATGAAGATAATCCACAATTTACAAAGTTGTCTTTCTTCAAAGAAAAATATTTACCACACTGGCAATATTTGATTATTTATTCTGAAGCTTTCCTTACATTATCTATCAAAACATGTCTAGATCTTTGGACTTAACAGATTACAGATAATCAGAGTTGGAAGGGACCTTGTAGGTCATCTAGTCCAACCCCCACCCCAAGCAGGAGACCTTACACTATTTCTGACAAATGGCAGTCCAATCTCTTCTTGAAAGTCTCTGACTTAAATGTTCCCTACTGCTTTATTTATCATATGTATATAAACAGTAATATTCTATTGCAGAGAAGCTAGGGAGGAGAGGGAGGAAATGATGGAATGAGGAAAAGAATGCAACTTTCATTTTCTTACTTAAAGGGAAATGGATCAATTTTATTAATGCCACCAGCCTAGAGTGCCTTCAACTGCTCCTTATAGTAACTATCATATTTCTTCAACTACACAGAGAGAGATATAAAAGAGTAAGAGTGTAAAAACAAGAGTGTGATTACATACACTCATCTCCTCATTTTTACAGTCATTGTTACAAATACAAAATGCTTAATGGAAATTTAAGCATAATTATAAGTTAACGGATCATGAGTTCATGTTCTTAGACTGATCTGGGAAAATTGTATCTGAACCACCCAAAAGTATTATGTGGCTTGAGCCACTTTAGTAATTCTAGAAATACATACTAAGTATAATGTATAACTATGATTTTGTGAGTTATATGAACCCAGCCATACATTTACAGTGAACAGCCTGAAGCCAGAGTCAACATAGGCACATCCACACTACATTGCCAAAAACTAGTCATTTCTCATAATTTTAAAACAGTAAGCACACAATAACTGTAGCCATGATTCCAAAACTATGTGGCATGGCACTCTGAGTTGCCACAGGACACTGATGTATGCAACATACATTTCCAAAGCTGGATTTTTGGATATTTTTTTGGTCTAGAGGTAAAATTAGAGACTTTAAGAGTGAGTAAATGAGAAAGTTTGGAAAACTGTAAAGCATAGGGTAAACCTTTGATAGGTACATACACACAGCCATGGGGGAAAGCCATCCTCTCCAAATTTATAGGAAATAATGAAAATGGTAAATCTGACTGCTGTCTCTCACAAATGTTAACTTTTCCATCTTTTAATTTAGTACAGCGGCCCCCAACCTTTTGGGCACCAGGGACTGGTTCCGTGGAAAGAGGTTTTTCCATCAACAGGGTGTGGTTTTGGGGGCTGCCTGCCTGCTGCAGATGGGGCTTCGCTTGTTTGCACGGGCCGCAGACTGTTGCCAGTCCACAGACCAGGCGTTGGGGACCTCTGGTTTACTACATTGTGCTAAACAGCCTTCTGTTCATCAGATCTTCAAACATGAGTTAGTATATGATCGCAGGCATAGAGCTGGTTATGGGGAAGACTAAAATTTAAATAAAATGGAGCTTGTTACATGGAGCTTAGCTCATTAAATTGCCTAGAGAAAAGAGTTCCATATAACACATTTACATCCTCAACAGTCATACTTGAACCACCAAGCAAAATTCTAGTATCCAAGTTGTCACTTCAAGTTAATCCATTATGCTTATGTCTTAATGTTTGGATTGCAACTAGTAGTCTTTTCAGCTACTTTTGGTGATGCTGACTAGGAACTCTGATGGCTATAGGTTCATGTGGAGATCATCAGATCGGAAAAGCTTACTGCATTTAAAATATTTTTCTGCAGATCTGAATCTTATAAACATCATTTAGTGCTCAGAAAAAGAAGAACATATTCTGTTGTCTCAAAATGCATCAATCCTGTCCTCCATAGGCAGCATCCAAATGTAAACAGAGATCACAACAATAATGGAATTATCAACTGATGTCCATTTCTTTTAAAAAGTTCCATTTTCATGCTCATCCCTGCAGACAAATGATTACTTCCACACCCCTGTAAAAACATCATCCTTAAGCAACATTTATCATTTTGATGATTGAATTTTCCAAGCCACCAGCCAGTTGCACACCTTCACTTATGAGTTACTAATCTCCACACATTTCCCAATCTCGATTTGGGTTTTCTCCCGCAAAAGCACAATGTCACGACATATTAATTAAGCTAGATTAATTACATCGAGCTATGTTTCCCTTTCAACAGTATTTTTGACGGAGAAAAGGAATATAAATCTACGCTGTAATTCGCGCCGGGGTTTCTTAATTCAGCTCCACGTGTTTTCAAAGTTAACAGCCCCTCGGGAACAGGAAATACAGGGAAGTGGGGCCATTCTCAAAAGGCCCTGGCCAGCCAAAGCAGCTCCGGCAAAGCTGGTTTTCTTTATTATTATTATTTTCTTGGTGCGGGAAACCGGCTGCCGAGAGTTGGGGGAAGCAGCCAGACGTCTTCCGCAAAGCATCGGCTGCCCCACAAGTTATCTCTGCCTTTTGGCACCTTTGGTGCTCAGCGATGAGACCGCCGGCCGGAACTTGGACGAAGCAAAGAAAAAGGACCAAGAGCCCGATCCCACCACCCGCGAGATCCGCTCCGTTTGGCCAGGCCGGACTAAATCGCTCCCTTCCCGGGAGGGCAGAGGAAGGAAGGAGAGAAAGGTAGATCGAGCCTCCGCTCCGCAAATGCCGGGGAGCTCTCGCAGCGGGTCAAAGGTCACCGCAAGGGTGGTCCCTGGCCGCCTCCCCCTCCCGACGGAGGAGGCCCCGCCTGCGCGGGAGACCGGCAGTAGCCCCCGCCGCGCACTGCCGTCACCTTCTCACCTGGTAGCGGAACATGGTTGGCGGGGCGCGGGGGGTCTCCCCCTCCCCGCTGCCCGGGAGGCTCCGCGCGGACCCTGCTCTACCCCGGGAACCCCGCCCCCCTGGTACGTGCTCCGCGTCTTGACGTATCACCTAAAGTCCACCACACAGATTTCCTCTTGCGTAGATGAATTCGGCGCGCATGCGTACTGGCGGCAGCCGTTCCTCTCGGTCCCGCTATTGAAAAAGAAAATACCCCCCCCCCCCTTCCTCGTCAGGGGGAGTGCCGCCTTAAAGGGTCAGGCGATGGTTTCTCTGTAGGCAACGCGGTTGCCCGGCTATATATGGAAAGCCTCCGAATCAGCTGCTGCGGATCATACTGTATATGCATTGAAGTTTCGGTAGGGCTGTTTTCAAAATATAAAACGTGATTTGACCGCGCTGTAAAACCTGTTGGGAAGAACATAAAACAGCGTGTTTTTATTCAGGGCTCCTGCGTCTTCTTTCCTCAGTAACTGGCACACAGTCGGGGTGTGTGTGTGTGTGTGAAACACTTTTGATTTAAGATATTAATATGAACATTTCAAAAGTGTGCTCAAAATCGGATCCGAATCGCTGCCCAGCCCAAAGTAATATCATAGAAACAAAAGAAGAAAATACCTTTTTCCCCCTCACTTGGGTGAGACTGGCATAAATCTTGCTAAATTCGCCTGAATTATTTATTTATTTATTTATTTTAGAAATATTCAATTTTGTCATCCTGTCAAAGAATTTGGAGAAAAAGGAGAAAGTAAAAAGCCTTTCACCGTGCCCTGAGTGGACCTGTAAAAACAATCAGAAAGGCCTACTGGTTCAGCTCTTTTCCAACATGGGAAGGCATCCCGGTCAGACCAGGACAAAACTGACAGGGAGAGCAATGACCAGTGATGGGAGAAGAGGAGGGTGTGTACAATAGGTTTAGTTTATTGATTAGCCCATAGGCCAGTGATGGTGAACCTTTTTGTTGTGGTATACTGAAAGCATGTGTGCGCACACCGACACCCACAATGCAATGTGCCTCACCCCCTGTGCATGTGTGCACAACATCCCCCTGCCCCCTTACCTGCATTATGCATACGTGTGCCTCGCAACTGATTTTCGGCCTGTTTGAGACCATTTTCGCCCTCGCAGAGGCTCGAGGGAAGACTGCAGCCTCGGGAGGCCAAAAAACTGGCCTTCCAGAAATACTGGAAAGTACCCATTTTCGGCTTCCAGAGGGTCTCTGGAGGAGGGAGGCCGTTTTTGCCTCTCTGGGGAGGCCGTTTTTGCCCTCCTGGGGGCTTGAGGAAAGCCTCTGCAGCCTTTGGAGGCTGAAAAACGGACCTGCTTTGGCACTTCCGGTGAAATACGGCTCCAGAGGCTCTCCGGAGGCCAGATTTTCAGCCTCCTGAGGCTGCGGAGGCTTCCCTTGAAGGGTGAAAATGGCCTCAAATAGCTCAAAAATCAGCTGGGAGGCGCACGCATGCACAGAGCAGGTAAATTTGGCTAAGACTCGCATGCCCGCACAAATGGCTCTGTGTGCCACCTGAGGCACGCGTGCCATAGATTCTCCATCACAGCCAGAGGCCATATCAAAATGCATAGTTCTTGTACAAAAGGTGTTCTGCATGGAACTTGGTAGGCTCCAAGTTCCCTATTCTGATTGGCCGAAAAGGCCATTCACCGATTGGCTGTTAGAGAACCAATCCAGTTAGCCCGCCAAACGGCGGGAACAGTTAAAGCGGTATCATTGGCCACAAGCCGCGGGCAAGCCGCTATAAAAAGGGCTGCTGCGGCTTGGGCTGTTGTTCTGTTACTATTGCCGAGTGAGTTTAATAAAAGAGTTTATTGTTGGAACCCAGTCTCACGCGCTTTTTCCGGACGGAACACTGGGGACGAAGGTGGGATTGTCGTAGAAGAGTGAGACTGAAGCACGCGGCGATCTGAACCGAGCAAGAGAGATGGCCAGTAACGTGCCGCCCGCACCATTCAATCCTGATGAGGAGGATTGGGAGTCGTATATCGATCGCTTTCTTATGTTTTTGGAAAGCAACGAACTGCAGGAAATCTCTGACCAAAGGAAGAGGGCTGTCTTCCTTACACACTGCGGACCAGCCTTCTTTAAAATGGCGAAGGTGCTGGCTAAACCCAAAGATGTCAAACAGATGACTTGGCCCAAGCTGAATAGAATGCTCCGAGCACACTACGCACCTTGGTCTCCAACTTGATAAAAAGACACGAGTTCTACAAGAGGGACCAGAAGGAAGATGAAACTGTTGGAGATTTTATAGCAGCCCTGAGACATATTGGAGGAGCCTGCGAGTTCCAGAACATGGACGAGGCCATGAGGGACCGTGTGGTTCTCGGTTTGAAGGACACTACCCTTCAGAGCAAGCTCCTGAATAGACCAAAAATAACCATGGCCGAGGCCATTGCAGAGGCAACCGCCGCTGAAGCAGCAAAGAAGTCAGCAGCCACCATGCATTAAATGAATGCGATCCCAGATCTGCCAAACCAAGCCAGAGAGAAGAAGGCAGAGGGAGGAAAGAAACAGCCCACAGCGACAGCCCACTACGAAGATCTCGAATCCCAGAGCGATACCGAGGACGAAAATGAAGATGTCCATAGACTTCAATCAGACAAGAAATGGTGCAAAAAGAGGAGAAACCGGCAGGAGTTTAAATGTGCAGGATGCGGGGGCAACCACCCGCGAGCTGAATGCCAGTTCCTCGACGCAATCTGTAGGGCTTGTAACAAACGGGGGCACATCGAAAGGGTCTGCCGCAACAAAAAGAGCTGCAGTGCAAAAAGATGCGGCAGCACCCCCCCCACACCCCCAGACATGAAGAAAGACAAGCCAGAAGCAGATGGAACCAAAGCAAAAGAACCAATGACAGAGAGGAAACGCATCAGATAGTCACGATCGGAAATGCCAAGGCATAAAATGGGAAGAAGGTCCGGATAGAGGTGAGCATCGAAGGGAAGCCCTGTGAGATGGAAGTCGACTCATAGTCTTTTCTATCTATGGTATCCTGGAATACCATCTGGCACCTGATACCGGACATTAAACAAAAAGAATTACAGAAACAAAGACTGATTTAAAAGACTACCAGGGAAATCGAATCCCGGTAATAGGCCTAGGACATTTCCTCATCGAATTCAAGAACCATGCCGAAATCTTGCCTCTGACCATCGTCGACCGTTGTTAAGCCTGAGTTCCCCAACCAGGGTTAGGTAGGCAAGCTAAACAGAATGTGCAGCGTTAGTCAGATAGGCACACAGATAAATGAGTGAGCTAAGCTTGTATGTTTATTAACATACAGTAAAAATAACAGATACGCTTGTGCTATCAAGAATATATTTTATTCCAGTATAAGTTTATAGCATAGTCAAAAACAGTCCAATATTCATTTACCATGTAGTCAGTCCATTCAGGGATATTCAGTTAGCAAAGTCCATGTAGAATATCCTATTGTCAGTTCTCATAAATCAGTCTGTTGTTGTCTCTCCCGTTCGAGCAATGCAGTCTTGCTTCCAAGCAGTAATCAGGGATCATCAAAGCCAGAGAGAGAGAGAGCAAGCTGTAGCCTTGCTACTTTTATATGGTTTTCATAACCACACCCACA
>BLBF01000032.1:32748506-32774996 GCA_015471245.1 Laticauda colubrina
ATCTATCTATCTATCTATCTATCTATCTATCTATCTATCTATCTATCATCTATCATCCCTGAAGTACATTAAGGAAATGTGAACTACAGTGTTTTCTGTCCTGTGCTGAAAATTTCATGATGAAATTTTCCATTAAGACATGTGCACACTATAAGCAATAGTGTGCTGGTAGATTGATTAGTATGAAACCAGACACGCATTACAAGAGGCAAGACTTTTACTGTAAGTATGCAGAAAGAGGTGTCGTTTGGATATTTGGGCATGCGGAATGAGCACGTGAGATAATGTAAATTAATCTGAGATTGAAGTATAAATTGGTACAGGTCAGGATTCATTATACATTTGAATATTCAAAATGTACTAAACTGATTTACTAGCCAATTCCTTTTAAATTTCAGTAGCTTAACTACTAGAGACATAAATCAGGGCTATGGACAGTAACTCCTATGAATTATGTCAACAACCTGGAATTCAAGAAAAACAACTTTTTTTGTATATCAGTATTGTATCATTTCTTTAAACAGCTAACCATCCTTTTAAAAACTTATTGTTGACATATTAAAGCTTCCTAGTTTATAAGATACAATGAAACATACATTTCTTTAACAAAATAAAATTGTTTGTTTTATGATTTACTGATCTAAAGTATGAAGATTAGTGAATCAAAACTAAAAATTCCACTAGAGGGCAGTGAAGTTAAATAAAAATCAAAATACCATTAAATTACAAAAAGCAAATGTAACTTCGGCACATTCTCTATTTCAGTCTGTGGACATGAACATTATTTATTTAATCCTTCAAAGGCCCCTGTAACCATTTTATGTGCCAAATTCTCATGAGGCTTTCTTTGTTTCTATCATGAAGAACTTGTAGCTAAGGTAGCTTGAAATTTCCTTAAACTGTGCCAGTGGTGAACCCATGTTTTCAATCCCCAGACACCATGTTTTCAATCTTCCCCTAACACAATTTCTGCTGTGGAAACTATTGACCATGCTTCCTCAATATGGTCATTGATGGCACAGTGAGGGCTGGGACCTGTCCAACTCCAAAGGGCAACATTTAGGCTGCCAGGAATATGCTTTTTTGCCCCTCTAGTCACTAAACATTTTGGTTTTGGCTGCAGGTCAGATTAGACCCCTGCCCTCCGCAGAGATAATTGCATGTGATCAGCACTTTTCAACATGCTTGTTAGGGCTTATGCAGGCTTCTTATACTCACAAGATCATTCTCAATTCTTTCCAATACCTCCCCCTTCTGCATTTGCAACCCATCTGCTGAGCTATTGGGGGGGGGGGAGTTTGGCATGCTTTCAGAAGAATGTTGGACTCCCATTCATAACCTGATATAAACATATTAGGGAGCTTGATTGGTGGTTGCTTTTGTCACCCACAGGTTAGAGAGATATAAAGCCAGAGGAATCCACCAATCATTTTTCTTAATTTGTTCTTAAATTTATAAGGATACTCAGGGTTGGGATTCAATTTTTTTTTTTTTTTTATAAAGTTTTTATTAATTTTCTACAAACAAACAAACATACAAAACATTAAAAACATCTACTCTCATATATACTTCCGGTGTATCGGTTGGTTCATCAGTTTTGTGCATTCATTTTATAGTGTCAATTACAATTATATTGCATAACCACTCATATTGTCAATCCATATTCTAATATTACTAAAGAAAAAAAATAAAAAAAAATTTTTTTCCTGACTATACTTTTAATCATTCATGCTTTGCGAGATAACAATACTTCAAACAATTTGTCGTATAATCATAACAAATCAATCCTAAAAAACTCTTCATATATATAATATTAATGCTCTATTATTGTATTTTATCATCTAACCATTGATAAAAAAAACCCCAAATTGCATAAAATTGTTTATCTTCTTGTTCTCTAATTTCAAATGTCAATCTACTCATCTCAGCACATTCCAATATTTTCTTAATAATTTCTTCCTGCAATGGTATTTTCTCATTCTTCCAGTTTTTAGCAAATACAATCCTAGCCGCCGTTAATACATTTACAATCAAATATTTCAAGTCTTTATTATATATATCAGGTAAAATTCCCAATAAAAAGATCTCTGGCTTCAAGTCTATGTGTTTCTTTGTCATTTTTTCCAACCACATGTGAATTTTAGTCCAATATTTTCTGGCATTCTCACAAGTCCACCACATATGATAGTATGAGCCAGGTATCTGATGACATTTCCAACATTTTTCAGATTTATTCTTGAACATTCTTGCTATTCTTGTCGGGGGAAGGTGCCACCTGTAAAACATCTTATACAAGTTTTCTTTATATGCTATTGACATTGTCATTTTATAATTTTGAGACCACAATTTTTGCCATTGCTCTAAATCAATTCCATATCCAAAATTCTTCCCCCATGCAATCATAGTTTCTTTAACTTGTTCTTCCTCTAGCTTAATTCCCAATAAATAACCATATAACTTTTTAATCACTTTCTCATCAGTACCCATCAATATCTTATCTAAATCAGTCTGTTTATCATAGAATCCTTCCGTTTTAAAATCTTCAAGATATCTTGAGTGTATTTGCGCATATGAAAACCAATTCATCCTTATACCTTGTTCCTCTAAATTTTGGATCGTTTTAAGTCCACCCTTTTCATCCAACAGTTCCCCATATCTAACTGTTTGTTCCTTTTTATAGATCATAGGATAGGAAAATGCTTCAATAGTCGATAACCAAACTGGAATTTTCAAGTAACATTGTTTTTTTTATCTTCTCCCAATTTAACCACAAAGACTCCCGTATATAATGTCTTCTGAAATACCCCTGTGTTTTAGTTCCCTTGTACCATAAAAAAGCATGCCAGCCCAACAGTAAATCATGTCCTTCTAATGTCAACAATCTATGTTTTCTTAATGTTATCCATTCTTTGACCCACATCAAACTTGCAGCTTGATAATACAATTCCCAATTAGGCAGGCCAAAACCTCCTCTATTTCTAGCATCTTGCAAAAGTTTTAGCTTTATTCTCGCTTTTTTACCTTGCCATATAAACTTCAACATAGTTTTATTTAAATCTTCAAAATAGTCTTTTCCAAGTCTAATTGGTATTGTTTGAAAGAGAAATAAAATTCTAGGTAAAATATTCATCTTAATTGTTGAAATTCTCCCTATTAATGACAATTGTAAATTTTCCCATTTCTTCAAATCTGTAATTATCTGTTGTTTAAGTTTAATATAATTATTCTCTTTTAATGTGCTACATCTTGCTGTCAAATATATCCCCAGATACTTAACCTTGTTTGTAATTTGAATTTTCAAAAGATCTGTCAGTTCTTCTCTTTGTCTCAACAACATATTTTTTGTCAAAATCTTTGTTTTATCTTTATTTATTTTCAAGCCAGCCATCTCACCATATGTCTCTACCTTTTCCAATAATTTTGGAGCGGTTTCTAACGGGTCTTCCAGAATAAAAGCTAAATCATCAGCAAAAGCTTGTAGTTTAAATTCTTCCTTTTTAATTTTCATTCCTTTTATATTTTTGTCATCTCTAATATTTCTATTCAACACTTCCAAAGTTAATACGAATAACAAAGGAGATAGGGGACATCCTTGTCTTGTACCTCTTCTTATATTAATAAGATCTGTAAATTCTCCCTCCATCATTACCTTTGCTGTCTGTTTATTATATATGGCTTCTATTGCTTGAATAAATTTTCTGGCAAAGCCCATCTGTTCCAATAATAATAACATAAATCTCCAGTTCACATTGTCAAATGCTTTTTGAGCATCTAGGAATATCAAAGCCATTTGTTTTTCAGGATGAGCCTCATAATATTCCAAGGTATCCAAAATTACTCTCATGTTGTCTCTAATTTGTCTCTTTGGTAGAAATCCATTTTGATCTGGATGGATAAAATTATTTAAATATTTTTTCAGTCTTTCTGCTAAGATTGAAGCAAAGATTTTATAATCTGCATTCAATAAGGAAATAGGTCTATAGTTCTTAATTTGCAACGGGTCAGCCTCTTCCTTTAAAATAAGTGTAATATAAGCCTCTGACCATGTTTTGGGTGTCATCTTTTTTAACATAACTTCATTCATAATTTCTAACAATGGAGTGTTCAATGATTCTTGAAATTTTTTATAGAATTCTGCCGGAAGTCCATCTGGACCTGGTGCTTTCCCATTATTTTGTCTTTTAAATGCTTCATTTAGTTCCATCATTGTTATATTGCTTTCTAACATTTCTTCAGTCTCTTTAGGTATCTTCGGTAAGTTAGCATTCTGTAAATACTGTTTAATTTTTTTCTCATCAATATTCTCTTGTTTATATAGTTGTCCATAATAATCTCGAATAATTTCCTTTTTCTCCTTATTACCACAACAAACTTGACCTTGATCATTTATTAGTTTCAATATTTTTCTTGATTCCTTCTCCTTTCTCAGTTTATATGCTAACCATCTACCTGGTTTATTTGCATCTTCAAAATAATTCTGTTTAGAATTTCTAATTTTCTGTGCCAGTTCTTCTTTCTCTATTAATTCCATTTTATGCTTAATTACATCCAGTTTCAATTTAATATCTTTTTTCTGTGGTATTTTCTGTAATTCTTTTTCAAGACTTATATATTCATCTTCCAAGGCCTTAGAGGTTTGTCTTTTCCTAATATTCTTTTTTCTTGTATAGTCTATTATCAAACCTCTTACATATGCCTTCATTGTATCCCAAACATTCTGTATTGAGGTATCTTCTTTTTTATTTTCTTTAAAAAAAAAGACTAATTCCTTCTCCATCCATTGTATAAAATCTTTCTCCTTTAAAATGGTATTGTTTAATGTCCATCTCGATCTTTTTTTTTGTCCCTTCCATTTAATTGTCATTGGACTATGATCTGCCCAAGTACTTATTTCAATATTTGTTTCTTGAATAGTAGATATTAATTCTGTTGAGATCCAAATCATATCTAACCTGGACCATGATAAATGTCTATTAGAGTAAAAAGTATATTGTTTAGTTTTAACATTTCTTTCCCTCCAAATATCTTTTAAGGTTAATTCATCTGTCATTTTAAAAAAAGATTTAGGGAGAATCTTTCTATTTTGTTTTGTTGTTGTTGTTATATAGTCCAATTTATTGTCCACAATTCCATTAAAGTCTCCCATCATGATTATGTTAACATAGTCCAGTCTAATTATTTCCATATGTAGTTTTTTATAAAACTCTTCTTGTTTATCATTCGGAGCATAAATTGCAATCAAGAGTATTTTTTTATTATTATCCATTATTTCCACCATTAATACTCTTCCATCTTCATCCGTGTAGATCAGTTTTGCTGGAATATCTTCTTTAATATAGAGAACCACTCCTCTTTTCTTACATTGAATCAAAGAAGTAAATATTTTCCCTAATTTTGGCTGTACTAACAAATGCTCATGTTGCTTTTTAATATGAACTTCTTGTAAGCAAATTATATCAAATTTTAATTTCTCTAATTTGTGAAAAGTTTTCCTTCTTTTAACAGCTGAGTTAAGTCCATTTATATTCATTGTAATCAGTTTTTTTTCTTCCATGATTATGCTTTATATTTAGGTCTAACAACTCTCGTAGCTCTCACTTCACGTTGTTCTTTACTGTCTACCTGTCCACCTACAACTCCTTTCTCTTTTTCAGTCTCCAGTTGTTCCTCCAGAAGCTCAATTAATGAGATCTCTTTCTCTGCCTCCTCTTTTTTTCTTCCAAAAAATTCTGCATAAAAAAATTCTGCTTTTTCAATCGAGTCAATTCTATGTCTCTGCTCTTGCCACGTAAAAATTAATCCTTCTGGTATCAGCCATCTGTAGTTCACTTCATTTTCCAGTAGCATTTTGGTCAAAAATCGATATTCTCATCTCTCTCACTCTTCTAGGTATTTGTTTTAAAACTACAATCTCTTTGCTTTTATATTTCAATACTTTTTCTCTTGCCACTTGTAGTATTTGTGTTCTGATGGATTTTTTAGTAAATCTAATATGTACTTCCTTTGGTAGTTTATTTCTCATCGCATATCTTGTATAAACTCGGTATATCTCATCTACTCCGTCCATCATTTTTTCCTCAGTAATTTCCAGAAGATCTGCCAATATTTCTATCATTATCACAGCCAAGTTTTCTCCTTTTTCCTCTTCTATATTTTGAAATCTAAGATAAAATTCTGATCTTTCCATCTCCCACCTCAACATCCCATTTTTTTCTTGTTCTATCACTGTTAATCTAGTGTCAATATTTCCAATCTTCTCCTCTCTTTGTTTTCCTTCTTCCTCAATTTTTTGGAATCTCTCCTCATATTTTCCCATCATTTGTTTAAAATTTTCATCAGATTTCTCTATTTTTTTGTCCATGGTATCTATTTTTATCTTAATATCTTGAATTCCTTGCATAATCATCTGTAAATTTACTTTTTCTTGTTCCTTATCTTGCTTCAACATTGTCTGAATTGAAAGTTGTCCTTCAAGTGGTGGGGAAGCAGAGGTAGAAGCAAAAACGCCGAATGATTTTGGCTTCCTGCTCATTTTAATATTTCCAAGTCTTCAAGCTCTCTTTGACTTTAAATCCAGCTGGTATAGTAACCAAATATAGTCCAAAAAATCAAAAAGAAAAAGAAAAAATCCAATATTAAAAAGCCCAAAGCCAAAAAAGAAAAAAGAAAAAAGGAAAAAGAAAGGTCTTCAGGTTCTTCTAGACCCTAATCCAATTAAAATAGATGGAAGAAGCAAAGAAGGAGAAGAAAAAAGAAAAAACTCTGAGGCTTTCCCTTTGAAATAAAAAGCAAAAATGCTAGAGTTAAAATTAACCAAAAAGGCTGGCGAGTAGGTGTTTCAAAAGTATATATATATATATATATACACTGTACATTGCACTTTATTTCTTTATCCAAGGCTCTTATTATGACTGTCTTCTCCAGCAGCTTCAAAGCCAAACCTCAAATGTTGAAATATTGATAAGAGTCCAAGAGAGCACCTGTAATAATATTTTACTGTATTCTCCCTCTATCTTATCACATTAAAATGTCCTTGAAAAGAAGTGCTTTTCTCCCCAATTCAAATAAAATATTTTCAAGCCTCTAGTTGGCAGTGTTACAGCATCTCTAAATACTCTTTCCCCCCCCAGCCAGAAGAAAAAATGTTTAAAAAGAACTCAAACAAAAGAAAAAGATAGTCAAAGGGAGCCTCTATCCTAAAAAGAAAGTTAAAAAGATAAAAAATAAAAATCAAGTGAAAAATAAAAATATATATAAGAGAAAATTCAATCCGGTTACCTACAAAGTCACCTTAAAGTCCTCAAAGAAAATAAGAAAAAAATAATAATCCAAGTCTCAATTTGACATCACTTAAACGCCGCTCAACCCAGGTTCAGTCAAAAGAAAAATAAAGCCACAGATTTCTTCTTTGTTCAGGATGTCCTTTCAAGTCTTAATCAATTTATAATGCAAAAGAATTTCTCACCCAACCGATACACGCTCATTTAAATCCCTTTCTTTCCGGAGTTGTCCCGACTTCAGCAGCTTTAGAGGCTGCCTTTCTGCTTCCAGCAAAAGGGCTTCTCCCGGATCAAACCAGAGATTTTGCGATGTCTCTGGGATCCTGGGACTATGCCCTTCACAATCCCCGTCTCTACGGGACGGTTTAGGTCCGTTAGAACCGACCAGAGGCAAAAATATCAGCTGAGATCTCAGAGCCCCGAGATCGCAGCTGTAACACCGAGACGTAGCTCCGCCTTCTCCCGGGATTCAATTTTTTTAACAACCGGTTCTATGGGTGTGGCTGGGTGGGCATGGCCATGTGACTGGGTGGGCGTGGCTTCTTTTTTGCAGCAAACAAACCCCCCCCCCCCAATTTTTTTGCCTTCTGGGCCTCAGGGAAGCCTCTGGGGGGCATTTTTGCTCTCAGAAGTCTTCTCTGGGGCCCAGGAAGGCAAAAAACAGCCTGGGGGGGCACAGCAACCCCCCCCACACTGTTTTTGGGCCTCCTAGGCCTCAGTAAGACAGTGAGAGGGATCCCGGCACAGTTGATCATCAGAACAGCTGATTGTCGGGAGGGAAAAAGAAAAAAGAAATACCTTAAGGAGTGACTGGGTGGGGAGAATTCAGTCAGCGATGTCGGGCATGCACATGATGTAGCGCATACACAATAAGGACTGACTGAGTGGGGAGGGGAGGGCTGGGCAGAGAGGGTCAGGGTCAGCTAGGGGAACGATTTGCCAGTTCTCCGAACTGTGCAGAATCATAACAACCGGCTCTATAGTACTGGTCTGAACTAGTAGAATCCCACCCCTGAGGATACTACCACTTGCCAGGTTACTGCCTCCAATTTTCCCCACAACAACAAACCTATGAGAAGGGTTGGGCTGAGAGAGAGTGACTGGCAGAAAATCATCCATCTGGCTATCATGCCTAAAGCAGAACCAGAACTCACAGTCTCCAATTTTCAAGCCTGGAGCCTTAACCACTATATATTTTATGTTACCAGTTATGGAAAATGTCACTTCTGTATGCAGATGGTTCTAAAAGGCCCTCTGGAAGAGCCATTTTTCCATCTCCTCCAAAAGGCAACGAGTCTAGAGGCCATGCTTGCTCATGGGTCAAGCTATTCCAGAGGAGGAGACTGCTGCAGAGAGTGCTCACCATCAGGCTGTCTTCTACCATCGGGATAAGATGGAGAGAAACCAGTGGAGAACATCCAAGCCTTGAGTTATATAGTACTCTCGAGGTAGAGCCAGACTTGAAATGCGCTCAGAAACTAATAGTTAATGCAGCTTCTGTAGCAGATGGACAATATGGAACCATTGCTGCTGACCATTGAGTCTATGTGCTGTTGTTATCTGGAGCAGCTGAAGTTTCCAGGGGGTCTTTAAGGGCAACCTGTGTAGATTGAATTGTGACAAAGTTCACAGGCAATCATCTCCGGTTCATCTTATTCCAGGTTAGGATTAGGGTTGAAAAAGTCCCCCTGGTCATTGTCTTCCCCTGTTTTTCAACCAGGAGCTGTGAGTTCAAGCAGCCCCCCACATTACCAATTGTTTTTTTTTTCCAAGGCAGCAAAATAATATTTAGAGTCAGGGATAATGCCGCTAATACGCAAATGTCAATACAACAAAAATGAATTGTCTTAATCTGATGTTTGTGGAAGAAAGCTATATGAAAGCTTCATCGTATTTCTAGATGTTGCAGGTAAGGAAACACTGCAACAAATGCTAGTATTTTGCTTTATTGATATAGGAAATAATAACATTTTGAAAGCCTGACTTTCTTTCTTATAAAAACAGTCAAAGCAGGCCATTCTTGAGTTTCTTCCCCACCCACTCCTATCTTTCAAGACTAAGCTGATGTTTTTGAAATGAGTGCAGCATTCATTCTTCAAGGCTATGATTCCAGTTAGCCTGGACATCATGATCTGTCCCTGATAAATGAAATAAATCTCTCCTACACTAATATCATCTCTTATCTGCTTTGTTTTTTGAAAAAAAAATTCTTTTCCTCTTTAAGTTTAGCTTATTTTACTCACTATAATGCATTTATTTTAATTATGCAAAGGTTTTCTTCTATTTTTTTTTTACTTCACTAGTCATTCAACACCAGCAATTGAAGTATTGATTGTCACCCAGAAAGCCCCTCCAGACACAGGTTTTTCTGGATCAGCTTTTTCTTCCACTGTTTCTGCCTGTCCTGCAAGATACAATCATGTTCCTGGTTCCCATCTATTAAAGCAACGTCACCTGACAGGGTGCAGAAGGTGTACTTTCTCTGGAATGCTTCCTGCCCTCTGGAATAGGATCCTCCCCTGAGATGTTTACTCATTTAAATCATTTGTATAGCTGCCCATCTCGCAAAAGTGACTTTGGGTGGCTTACAAGATTAAGAACAATCCTGACTCTGCTGTCCTTTAAATAATCTTTGAAGACCAGGCTTTTCCACCAGGCTCTGGATTACGTGGGATGTATGCCTGCTTGAATGAGATTGTGTTAATATGGCTGAGGTTTTCAATTTTTCTCTAGCATAATGTTTTTTTTAATCAACTGGCTGTTGAGTTGTTGTGAGTTGGGTGGCTGTATACATCAGAAATAAGAATGACTTTCTAATTTCCTAACTGTGGCTCTGCCCATGTACTGTTGCTGGATGACCTGGAACCTTGGACTGAAAATAGATTATTCCTGACCTTGAGATTTATCTCTTCAAACTCTCTTACAATGTAAGCTCTTGGGAATGAATGTAAATCTGGCTGTGAGGAAGGAAAATAGAGGAACTAAATATTAAGAGGAAAAATGTCAGTTCAGTCCTGAGAAAGTAGAAGAAGTAGAAGAAAGTAGAAGTGGGAGAAAGAAACTGAAAATAATCCTTCCTTGATTATATTTGATATCAATAAACTCTGACAGAAATTCAGACAAGCTTTCAAGGTTCTGTTATCCTGCTCTACAACAATAAAGAACATTCCCGCAATCCATGCTGTTTTTATTTCTTCATACTGTCTACTTTTAAAGGGCTGACAGGTCTCACATCTTTTGTTTTACACAGACAGCTTTTGAGTTTGCACTGTTTGTATCACTTCATTGGAAAAAAAATTACCATTGAAATATCTTGAGCTTGTTATCAAAATATATTTTCCTTAGTTTATATTAGTCTTTTATCTTTGTGTTTGTAAGATTTGATAAAATTACATTGGAGAGAGAGGGAGGAGGGAGAAAGAGAGAGGGGGGGAGAAAGGGAGGGAGAGATTTTTACCTAGTTAAAACACTCAGGGATGGGATTCAAATTTTTAATAACTGGTTCTGTGGGTGTGGCTTAGTTGGTGGGAGTGGCTTGGCAGTCACATGACTGGCTGGGTGTGGCCAACTCAACATCACTGACACTGCGACACACATCTCGTCACCTGGCCTCTCGTGACTATGGGAATGCTGCAACAGTCGTAAGTGTGAAAAATGGTCATAAGCCACTTTTTTCAGTGCCATTGTAAATTTGAATGGTCACTCCACACAAGCAAAGTATCAGCAAAAGAGGGGGAAAAAACTCCAGAGACATTCCTGAGACAGGAAGTCTAGTCCTGCCAAGAATGTAAAAAGGGTTAATGAGGAAGCAGTTTCTGTAAGGAACATCAGAATATTTCCTTCCTGCCTTCCTTACAGGATTAGGCCGGTAATTTCTTCTAACAACCAGTTCTCTGAACTGCTTAGAACGTTAAAAACTAGTTCTAGCGAATAGGTGCGAACTGGTAGAATCCCACCCCTGAAAACACCCCTGCTTTACAGGGAAAATGTAAAAGAATAGACAGAAAAAAAGCAAGCTTGAGATTGTTTTTGTTTACTATGCCTTGTAAAAATTCACATGCTTCTTTCACTGAAATGACACAATTACAAATGGAAAATGAAGAATTAAAGCACAACTGTGCCACTTGACCAGACCAAGCTACTCAGAATTTAATAGTACTTGTGGCATCATGTCATCAATGTCTTATTTAATTGGACTCTTGGCCAAAGTTCAACTTTTCTGGCGCAGTGCACATGAGCCTTCTCCCTGACCACTCATCAAAGTAGAGAATGAGAATGTCATCAGTTTTCCAAACAAATATAGACTTCATTTATATACATTTTCTTCCTATAGAGAATAGGAAGAAAATCAACTACCTTCACATCTTTGCTATGAATGACCTGAATGTCAGAACCCAAATGACTACCAACTCTCAAAGCTGCAACGCTTATAGGGAAATGCTTTGAAGGACTGGGAACACTTCCAGGATATTGTGCATTCTGCACTAAAGGTTCTTGGAGCCTTACAAAGGAAACAGCAGGACTGGTTTGATGAAAACAGTGAAGAGATCAAGGCCCTACTTGCTGAAAAGCACCACCATCACTGTGCTTATCAGAACAACCCATCATCAACAGTTAAGAAAAATGCCTTCAACAGCACTGGCAGGACTGTACAGAGCAAACTTCGCAAGATGCAGGACTCCTGGTTGAGTGCCAAAGCAGATGAAATTCAGACATTTGCTAAAAGCCCTCACAGAGTTCCCTTCTACTGGACTCAGATGGTGCAACCCTCATTACTGAGAAGATTCTGATTCTACAGCGTTGGGCTGAGCACTTCCAATCTGTACTGAACTGCCCATCTTCCATCAACAACGAGGTGATCGTTGTTCACCTCCATCAACAACGAGATGAATGCTCCAGGCAGATATCAGCCACAGCCTGGATGCACCCTACATCAAAGACTGAAATCATACAGGCTATCAGTCAGCTGTCCAGTGACAAGGCCCCAGGATCTGACATGGCCGCAGCAGAAGTCTATAAGGATGGTGGTGCAGTTTTTGGTGACAAATTCATTCAACTGTTCCAATCCTTCTGGAATCAAGGATCCATTCCTCAGGAACTGAAATATGCATCTATCGTACACCTCTACAAGAGGAAAAGGAATCAACAAGTCTGTGATAATCATAGAGGAATATCACTGCTTTCTGTTAAATATGCATGATGCCACATTTACATAAGCCTACATTATATGCAAAATGGAGTCTGATGTAAGACTCCACTTATTGGCTCAGCCTCTGGCGGGAAGATTGAGTCTCCATCAGTGGCTGAAGTGTCGGACAGCACTGGCAATAAAAAACCAGCTGGCCATGTTGGTTGTTTTTTTGAATCTGGTTTGTAAGTAAAGAGTTTCTCGCATTCCTGAGTCCTGCTCCTTCCTCATCTGTGCCCATTCAACACTGGTGACAAGGATGGGATACTGAGGAAGACAAAGGACCTCGTGGGGCATCACAGCCATTTTCTAGCTGATTCGTGAACTCGACTGTTCAGACCGACAGTGAAACAACATGGCCCATCGACCCCTAACAACCCCATTCAAGCCATCCAAAGAAAAATAGTCCTCATACATGGGAAGATTTAATCTAAATCTGGTAGTGAATGGAATGCAGGCAGAACCCGACGCAAAGAAGAAGGCTTACTTCTTGACCTATTGTGATTTGGAACTCTATGATAACCAAAGTCCTCATTGCAGATAACCTAGAGAACATTTCCTGGGATGAACTACAATGAGCATTGAAGGGACATTTCGACCCTACCCCATCATACCTGGCAAACCAGAACAACTTCTATCTCCAGAACCAAAAAAAGGGGGAAAGCATCAGTGATTTCATGGCTGCACTGAGGAAACTTTCAAAGAACTGCAAATTCTCAAATGCCAAAGAAATGATTCGGGATCAGCTCGTCCTTGGCATTAAGGATTTAATCCTGCAGAAGAGACTGTTCACAAGAGAGGACATCTCGTTCAAGGAGGCTCTGGAAGAAGCGAAAGCCGTGGAAGCCTCCAACTCTTCTGCAGCCTGAGTCAAGAGCAGCAGCAAGGTCCATGCCACCCAGGCCACGAGGGGAATACCATATAACCCATCTGGCTCTGAAAGCAATGACAGTGAGAAGGAAGATGTCCACCAGGTAAAAACCAACAAACCCAAAACTGCCAAGGGAATCAAGCCTTGCAAAAGCTGCAGAGGGAATCATCCTCGGTCCACCTGCCATTTTAAGGAAGTGATCTGCAAGCGATGTGAGTGGAAGGGCCACATTGCAGAAGCCTGTAGAACCAGCGGACAAACCAAGCTGTAGAATATACTCCCCTAATAGACAATCAGAGGGTCAGAAGACATTTGGCCTGAAATTCAAAAAACAAGATGGCAGTCAAGAAGAAGAAACCCACCATACAATCGGAGGCTGCACTCATGCCCACATGGGACATGCAGACACTGTTGAATCCAACAAGTTTCTTACCAAAGTGAAGATTGATGGAACCCTATGGTCAATGGAAGTGGACTCAGGGTCTTACCCTGTTTCTCCAACAATATGGCCTCCCCCAATAGGAAGTCCCAGCATGTTTTATAGGCATGAAATGAAATTAAGCCCCTCCCCTCAAATTAAGGCCTATATTAAAACATGCGAAATGGGGGGGAATGGTGGGGGGACTTGCCGTTAGGAAGTACTTTTGTTGCACACCCAAATATGGTGCTGCCTGCATTGATCCCAATATGAAGTGCCCCACCAATGCCGAGGTCAACATCCAAGCCATCGCTGCCTGCCCACCCAAAGATGCAAGGGGGGGAATTAAGTCACCCCTGAAAAACAGCCAAGCCATTTTTTCGGGGCTCAAAAAAAAATAAGACCTGGCCTTATTACATGAGAAATACAGTATATACCAATGATATCCTGGATGGCCCTCCAGAAGATCAACCCCAACATCCACTGAAGCGAGCTCCAGCCACAATGAATAATATTAAAGGACTACCAAGGCTACAAAATACTGGTCCTGGGAAAGAAAATCTGCCACGTGGAATAGAGATTTTCAGGGATCCCTACCATTGACCACTGTAGACCAAGATCTACCCAGCCTTCTAGGGAGAGAGTGGTTTGCGCCACTGCAAATCAGCCTCACTGGCATCCACGCAACAGTGGTGACCAGAGCCAGCGCCAATGTGATGACCCGTAGTCTCTCAAAATAACCCAAAACCCAAAACATATATTGAAGTCCGGTAAAGCCTTCAACCTAACTTCATTGTTTTATTAAGCACAGTTTAAAGTCACAAAAGTAATTAAGGAGGCAAACAGAAAACCAAAACAAACTGCATTGATGAGAGTTCTGAAGCAAGCCGAGATAACTAATTATAAATTCTAGGAAAATAGCCGAGAAAAGTCCATGGGAAGAATGCTAGCAAAGATAAGCCTCTTTCAAGGTGTACACTAATTGACTTCAGCAATTCTAACTGTGCAGTTGGAAACTTATATACATAGCTCCCACCTGCAAGCCACGAGGAGAATCATGGTAATCTCCTCTTGGATAGACATCACTTTTCCCTGATCCTTTCCTCCCTGCGTGACCTAGGATGGATAGGGGATGGGCCTGGATCCTCCTCTGACTGCTCAGCCGGCCTCTGCCCTTCCCCAGCCTCCTCCACCACCTCTGGAGCCACACTCCCACTCCCTGTTGGCTGTTCCTCCTCTTCCTCAGAGTCAGACTCCACCAGGGGCATGACAGCTGGAGACAATCTAAATGTTTTGGAGAGGGAATTCTGGGACGTTTTCAGCAATGAACTGGGTAAGTATAAGGGGACCCCAATAAGTTTTAATGTAGACCTCAACATAGCCCCTGTCAGACTGAAGTCCCGGAGAGTCCCTTTTGCTCTGCGACCCAAGGTTGACCAGTTAAACAAGCTGGTAGCTCAAGGCATCCTTGAGCCGGTAGAATACGCAAAGTGGGAGACACCTATAGTGACCCCTGTAAAGCCTGATGGGTCAGTCAGAATCTGTGGAGACTACAAAAGTACCCTGAACCTTGCGCTACAACAGAGTGCATTTCCAGTGTCAATAGTCCAGCACCTACTACATTCGTTGGGCCAGGGCAAGATTTTTGCTAACTTGGACCTAGCACAGGCATATCAATAATTGTCCGTGGACACAGCCACTGCCGAAGCCCAAACAATTGTAACCCACAAGGGCACATTCAAGTGCAACTGGCTGCAATTTGGGGTTAGCATAGTCCCCGGCCTTTTCCAAAGTATAATGGAAAGGTTGCTACAAGGCCTGCTTCCTTACTTCGACGACATAATAGTCTCAGCCGAAGACAAGCCCCAACTAATGAAAAGAGTCCGAACAGTATTAGAAAGATTTTAAGAAGTGGGGATCAAGTTAAAAAGGGACAAATGCCACATTGCCGTACCAAGTGTAGAACTCTTGGGCTTCCAAATTGATGGGTCAGGTATCTGACCCACGAACAGCAAGCTGAAATCAATTAAGGAAGCCCCCCACCCCACAGAATAAAAGTTGATTCCAAGCATTTTTGGGCTTATTCAACTTCTATAACATATTCTTACCATAGAAGGTGACCTTAGCAGAGCCACTCCATAGGCTGTTGGATAAGAATACACCCTGGACATGGGGACCCCCCTGAGGATGCCACGCTTTCCAAAATGAAAAATATTTTAACATCTGACACTGTATTAATGCAATATAGCGAGACTCTGCCACTACGGCTAACCTGCGACATATCTCCATACGACATTGAGGCAGTGCTCAGCCATAGACTACCAAATGGGAAGGAAGCCCCCATAGCATATTATTCTAAGACTTTGTTGAAAGCTGAGAGAAACTACAGCCAAATAGACAAAGAAGCCCTCACCGCCATGGCTGGAGTTAAACATTTTCATGAATACCTATATGGCAGACACTTCGAGTTGGTCATAGACCACAAATTGCTGCTCGACATTCTCTCAGGTGACAAACCCACACCCAACATCTTAGTGCTGAGAATGCTAAGATGGAAAATTTTCCTGGCAGTGTATAACTATAGACTCCTACACAGACTGGGAAAGGACATACTACATGCCAACGCACTCAGCAGGTGCTCCCTGCCAGACCTAGTGGAAGACCCTGCCCCTGCAACTGCTGTATTCCTTGTAAAACATTTCAAACTGGACTTATTGATGGTAGCAGACATCACAAGACTCACCGCAAAGGACAAAATGCTGGTGGGAATTTTGCACTGAGTATGGCGAAGTTGGCTGAACAAGATGGAAGGGGAGGAATTCAAGCCTTTCAAAAATAGACAGCTAGAGCTGTCAGCATTAAGGGGGTGTTTGTTATGTGGAGATAGGATGGTGGTACCACAACCATTAAAGGGAAGAGTTCTAGGATTACTACATGAAGGGCACCCTGGAATAATAAAAATGAAGGACCTAGCAAGGAGTTACATCTGATGGCTGGGGATAGACAGAGACATTGAGAGCTGGGTTGCCACATGTTCACCATGTCAGGAATCCTGACTGGGCCCTCCCTCAGCACCGCCCTCAAGCAGGAAAAGCCTGCAGTACGATGGGGTCGCATACACATAGACTTTGCAAAACCCTTCCAGGGACAAATGTTCTTAATTGTGGTCAATGCCTACTCTAAATGGTTGGAAGTGGTGATCATGAAATCCACAACAACTGAGAGCCCTGCAGAAAATATTCGCCACCCGCGGGCTACCTGATGTGTTGGTTTGGGACAATGGACCACAATTCACAGCGCAGCAATTTGAAAACTTCCTCACCCATCTGAGAATCCAACATGCCCCTTCAGCACCAGCTGATCTGGGCAAGTGGAAAGGAGGGTCAGAACGAGAACTTCTGAAAAAATTAGGCCCCAGGGATTGGCAAGAAAAAAATTGACAAATGGCTGCTAATCCAACACATACACTAAGCAGCAACAAACAGAACCCCAGCAGAAATGCTCATGAACAGAAAGTTAAGGTCCACCCTGGACAGAATTCTACCAACTATATAAACAATACCCTCCCTAGACTCCACGGGGAAATGCAGAACATTCACATCAGTGTATGCAACTACACGGGAAACCTGGGTCCCGGCAAAAATACTGAAAAGTACCAGACCCAGATCATATAGATTGCAGGTAGGAAGGCGAAGAACATGGAACAGGCACATAGATCAACTGCGGGGCCTCATAGTTCAACCCCCACTTGAAGCCGAGCAACACAACACACCTCCGGCAACAACGACACCCTGGAAATTAGAAACCTCACAAAGACACAGATTACCAAGGAAAACCTCAAACAAAACAGTGGAGGACTTAGCTGTGAGGGGAGGAGTCCAGTGTAGTATGTCTGAGGCCTCAAACTGAACAGAAACTGCCACGCCCCTGGAAACTTTCAAGGTGTTTCCAAGGACGGAGTCTGGAGCAGTGGCAGACCTGTCCATTCAGGCCGTCACCTCAGGAACAACTGAACCGTGCAGGCCCAGTTGCACCCACAGAAGCCCTGCCTACCTGAAAGACTGTCTGCAGCGTATGCGGTGATTGATCAGCCTGAACTACGAAGGGAGGGCTGTTAAATATGCATGACACCACATTTACATAAGCCTACGTTATATGCAAAATGGAGTCTGACAAAAGACTCCACTTATTGGCTCAGTCACTGGGGGGAAGATTGAGTCCCTGTCAGTGGCTGAAGTGTCGGACAGTGCCAGCTATAAAAAGCCAACACATAACAAGCTGGCGCTGGCCGCTTTGGTTGCTTTTTTGAATCTGGTTTGTAAATAAAGAGTTTCTTGCATTCCTGAGTCCTGCTTCTTCTTTATCTGCACCCATTCAACATTTTCCATTGCAGGCAAGATCCTTGCATGAGTGTTCCTGAACCACCAGATTGACCACATGAAGCAGAGTCTATTACCTGAGACACAGTGCAATTTTCACAAAGAACATGGGACTGTGGACATGATCTTTGCAGCCCAGCCGCTCCAGGAGAAGTGTCAAGAGCAGAATCATGAATTGTACACCACCTTCATGGATCTCACCAAGGCTTTTGCTTTCTCCAAACTACTCAAAATTTCCGGTTCTCCAGAACTGGTCAGAACCTGCTGAATACCACCTCTGCAACAGCCCATATGAAGAACTTAAGGCTAGGTCACACTGGCCAACGGATGCAAAACGTATGTAAAAAGGACACAGCGGATGAGCAAATTTTCCATTCGTTGTTATCCTCTCTCAAAAGTGCCCCAAATTTTCATAAACAGAGCGGACAACAACGGAAAGGAATGGACGTGGGGAGGATGTAGCGGGGATGTAAAGCAGACGTTCGTAGGACGTCCGGGGGAGAACAGTGAAGCGGACGCATAGCGGAAGGAACGGATGTGTAGTGGATGCGAAGCGGATGATGCGGATGCATCACGGATGCCTATAAGATGCATAGTGGATGCATAGCGGATGCAAAGCGTTCACTGCGCATGTGGGGAGGATGAATTGCGTAAGGTCCGCGGATATAAAAGGATGCAGCTCACAAGCAGGTCACTATTCAGAGGAAAGACCTGCTGCCAGAGACATCTTGAGAGAACACCATGGGGAAGAAGAGGAAGCCTGTGCCTACTCCTGCCAGCCCAGGCAAGAAGGACAGAACCACCATCCCACCCCCTGGCGCTGACTCTGAAGCTGCTGGTGCTGGTGCTTCTGCTGCTGCTGCTCCTGGTGTTGCTGCTTCTGCTGCTACTGCTGCTGGTGGTGGTGGTGCTTCTCCTGCTGGTGCTGCTGCTGGTGTTGCTGGTGCTGCTGGTGCTTCTGCTGCTGCTGGTGCTTCTCCTGCTGCTGCTGCTGTGGTGGACCAGCCCCAAGGCCCTCAAAGCCCTGCTGCTGAAGGCCCTGAAGGCCCTGCCAGAGGGAGGAAGAAGCAAGGCAAGGAGAAGGGGGAGAGGAAACAGTACTCCATTTCTGAGGACCATGAGGAGGAGGTGCTGGAATGGCTGGGGGAGAATGAGTACCTGTGGAGTACATGTGGAGGAAGGGCCACAGGCTCTATCGCGACACCAAGCGGAAGCAGGCAGCATGGAGACAGAAGGCGGAGAGCCTGGGCGACACTTCAGATGTCCTCCTGGGGTGGTGGAAGCATATGCACACCTGGTATGGCAAGCTGCACCTGAAGAGATCTGAGCAGGCCGCTGTCAAGCTAACTGACCGGGAGACCTATGTCATGGCCAGGTGCAGCTTCCTGGAGGGTGAGGTCCGCCACCGAGGAGCAGCCCCTCTGTCAACCCTCTCCCTCAGACAGCCCACAGAGAGCCACCCCTCTTCCAGCCAGGAGAAAGCTACTGTGTCCAGGCAGGTGTCTTTGGAGGGCCCCACAACAGAGACCACCCCCATAGCTGCACTCCCCATGCCAGAGGACGTGGAGGATCCCCCATCTCAGATGGAGCAAGAAGAGGCAGCCACCAGAGTCGAACCCACCCCCACCCCCAGCTCCACCTCCACAGAAAGCAGGCAGAGAGGCAGACCGGAGGGACAGAGCCACGCCGCCCTCTTGGAGATCAGGGACACAATCAAAGCCAGCACAGATCTCTCCCAGCTGGTCCACTTTGACATACCATCCTCCAAACGCAAACCCTTCATCACGTACGTGAGCCAGACCCTCATGGACATGCCCGAGGCCCAGTAACAGGCGATGAAGGAGGGGATCACAGCTTTTCTCCACCACCCGCCAGGCCTAGCTGAACCTGGTCTCCAGGTCTGCTCCTCCACCCCAGCCAATGTCACAGCCCTTCCATGGATTTCAGCAGCCCCTCGCCTACCAAGCCTACCACTACCAGGACTTCCCAGAGCAGAGGCAGCCCTTCCCAGTCCACACCCAGGTTTCTCGGACGCCACAGATGCCACAGATGCCCCAGCTACAGACCAGACAGCCCCACTACACTCCTCCTTCCTCCACCCCACAGCCAAGCCCTTCCTCAGAACATCTGTCATCAGTGTTGGGCCTCACATCCCAGGTCCTTGAGGAAGTGCCTCTCAACCTCACCGGACTGAGTCAACTCTCTGAGAGCTTCCTGCATACACCATCTCCTGTTGTACTCTCGGGGCCAGGCACCCCAATGGCGCTTCAGACCAGCACTCCAGCCACAGCCACCTCCACAGTCCCTGGCCCCTTTACATCTGAGACCATGGGCACACCTCAGAGTGATTGAAAAGAGTGCCAGAGACTGAGTTGTTTCCTGCTCACCTTATCTTTGCTTTAAGACACTTTACTTGGGTCATTTTGCTTTTTAATAAAGTCATACAGTTTGTTATTAATAAAGGTTATCTTTGCTTCACACACTTGGTTCATTTTTTTTACTTAATAAAGTGTTGGGGAAAACTTTGAAAAAAGGGTTAAGCCTTTGCATGCTTGTGGGATGGGTCAGGATAGCAGCGAGATGGTTAGCTGTGGGATGGGAAATGATAGCTGTGGGATGGGTAAGGATAGCTGTGGGATGGATAGCTGTGGGATGGGTAAGGATAGCTGTGGGATAGATAAACCTCCAGTGCAAGCATAATGGGACTGTATGGTCCACCCTCCCAGCTGCCACACATATGGCCCTTTATTATCAATAACAATTTAATCATTGATCCACACATTTCAACATAAACAAAACTCTTTATTCATGCCCTATTCATTGTAAGGCCACTCAACATACATGGCACAATCTCATCAGTGTGATGAGACAGGCTGAAGGAAGCATCCATTAAGCATCTACCATCCTGTCTTGCCACTCCCCTGCTCCAGCTGGGGAGTTGCACCAGTGTTTCAGGAGGTTGCACTGCATCTTCCCTCCATGTGAAGCTCTGTTGGGGCCTTGCACATCCACAGTGTCTTTCAGGTTTAGTCCTTGCCTCCATTCACCAGGCTCCATGTCCCCATTGCCTTGTTGACGGTCCACAAGCCTGTTCTGCAACACTGGGTAGCGGGTGCTCATGAGATTGTGCAGGATGCAGCAAGCTTCCACGATGCTCCTCACGGTCTGTGGGCGATGCTGTATGGTGGTGAGAAGTACTTGGAACCTATTGGCCAGGATGCCAAAGGCGTTCTCCACCACCCGTCTTGCCCTGGACAGCCTGTAGTTGAAGATCCTCTCTTCATGGGTGAGGTATCTGGAAGTGTAGGGCTTCATGAGGTAGGTTCTGAGGGAGAAGGCGTCATCCCCCAGGATGAAGTAGGGCACATCTTGTGTGTCGTTGGGCAGGGGGTCTGGATCTGGGAAACCCATGATGAGCTTGCATTCCAGCCCACCCTTGAGGTCACTGGCGTTGTATATCTGGGCATCTGAAGCTGACCCATTGCCTGAAGCATCGATGTACATGAACTTGTAGTCAGCATCAACCATGGCAAAGAGGATGATGCTGAAGAAGCCCTTGTAGTTGAAATAATTGGACCCTGAGTTGGGTGGAGCTTTGCAGGCCACGCGCTTCCCATCTATGGCTCCCACGGTGTGGGGAAAGTTCCACTTCTGATACCACTGCTCTGCAACTTTCTTCCAGCCTTCTTCAGTGGTGGGGCACTTGAGGAGCTCCTCCACGTATTCTTCGATGATGGCCTGCACCACTTCTCTGACCACAATGCTGATGGTGTTGTGTGGCACCCTCCAGGCATACTGCATGTTTCTGTACGTGGCCCCAGAGGCCAGGTGGCGCAGAGTCAGTGCCACCTTCAGCCCAGGGTCCAGGCTGGGACGGAAGTTGGTGTTTGCCTAGGTCAACCTGGGTCTCAGACGCTCCACAACTTCGTCAAACATGGCTGGTGGCATCCTGATGAAATGCTGGAATGCACGAGTGTCTTCATTCCTCAGCTCCACCATCAGCTTGTCATACAGTCCAAGCTCCGCTCTTCTCCCGATCCATCGTCGGACCCACACAGCTCTTGGATGTCTTCTTCTCTTTGCATAGAAAAGGTGAAACAGTCTGAAGAGGGCTTGGTTCTGGTGTTGAATGATGTCGGCTACCAAAAGGTATGTGTGATGATCCATGGTGGAGATCAATGGATGATGTGGAAGAGCAAGAGCAAGGCTGAAGAGGTCTGCACACCAGGGCTGCTGGACTGAAAGTGAGATCCAGGTGATTTCCTCCCCCTTTTTATAGGAAATGTCGGTTTTCCGCTTGGTGTCCTTCTACACACTCTAGGCATCCTCCAGACATCCTAAATATCCAAGATACGTCCCATATACGAATGTGTTGTCCGTTTTAATGCTTTATATATGAGATGCATCCGCTTACATCCTTTCTATGTCCATGCTACTAACGCTGTGCGGACGTTCCATGTCCGTTTCGCTTCCCCCCCTCTTTCCATTTTCCGCTGGAGCAGATGTGAGTTGTGCGGATGGCCAGAGGATGCCGAGAGGATACATTGGATGTGTAACAGATGACAACGGACGTAGAATGTTTGTTACCTGTATGTGTCGCGGATGTAGATCGTACGCGGTGGAAAGTTCATCTGCTCAAAAAGTTTTGTGCAGCTCAAAACTTTTTGAGCAGATGAAATAGCAGTAGATGGATGTTTTACGGATAGAGCGTATGGAACACGTATGCAGTGAGTACACAATGGATGCATCGAGTTTTCCAATGGTTGGCAAGCTTTTCTGTCCGTTTTACATCCTCTTTGCATCCATTGGTTCAGTGTGACGGGCTTTAAACTAAACTGCTTTTTTATTGGAATGCTGGATTTAAACATTGCAGTTCTTCCAAATGCAGGAATATCATCCCAGCCATAAAGCAAGAAGTAATTGGACAAATGTTCACATCAAAACTCTCTAATATAAAATTGGCATAATTCTGAAATGGCAACTTACTCATGAGTTTTGGGCCTAAGCATTTGTCAAGAGAGTTGCAATCTAAATTTGCAGAAGAGAGATAATTGCCTTTCTACATGGACAAAAGGAATTGGTTTCTGATGCATGAATTTTTTTTAAAACCACAAAAATCACTTATGTTCATCAGAGAATTGTGTTAATTTTTGCCTGTCACATAAGAGACTTCCTTATTTTAACAAGTCTCCAAGGCATACTCTAATGAAAGTAACTGCCTACAAAGGAAAAAAAAGTATAACCTACTTAAAAACTTTCCTAATTGTATCATCCTTCAAACCCAAGAGATTTTTCGTTAACTACTTCTGCAAATTGTATAAAAGGTTGTTCAAATTATTGTCAGAGATATTATTTGGAAAACCTGGGCTTAAAGATATGTATTGCCTGATTTGGAACTAATTTCAAGATTATATTTAATCTTTAAATGCAACATTAGGTAAAACAACATTCATTACTTTAATTCCAGTTGGAATTAGAATTTGCAAGAAGTGATTGCTTTATGGTTATATAGAACAAAGAGAAGTAACGTTATCCATTGAAATGTTTTCACTGAAAACTTTCCACATGATAAGATTCTCCATAAAGTATTTTGTGTCGATGTCCAAACCAGTAAAGCTCTGGCTGACCAGAAATTGAATTTAAAAGGTTACACACAAATGGTTCATAACCTGATTGGGAAAAGGACTAAAAAGGAACTGTCAGTTTCCTTGGTGAGAAACTATGTAGAACTAATTAATATCTATTCTCCCCTGTTTTTCATAAATGAAACCTCACTTATTTTCATTGTCATACTTTTATGTGTTTTATCTTGATACAACATTTTTATTGTGGAATTGCCTTTTGTGGATAAATCCACAAAATTTAGTAAAGGCAGATGGCAACTCGTTTATTTGATTATTGCTTTGAGCATTTGGAATTACAGCTCATGAAAACATTTTGGAAAATCAATAAACACATGCTGCATTGTTGCAAATGATTGTTATGAAAAGGAATAAAGATCCATCTTGGAAGTTCTTTAATAGGCAACGTATTAAACAAAGGATACACTCTGATCAGAGATACATTCTATTTAATCAAACATGGCCAATCTATAACATATGACAAATCCTGGCATAAAGTGTGATAAGAATATTGTGTGTACAAACAAAACTATTTTCATTCTGTGATCAGCAATAATCAGGTAATAATATACCAACTTGCTGATGGTAGCTTGAAGGAGAAAATCCCTCAAAAATAAAGACAATCCTCCCCCCCAGGACTGCTTAAGAAGACTTCAGAACCAGAATCTGCAAAGAAAAGAAAGCTGAAGCTGATGTTATGTTTTTAAAAATAGAGGTAAGAAATGAAAGTATCTCCTATTCTGTAACCCACACTTCATTATCCAAGACTACATATGATAAAGTAATTGTATGTGCTTTGATTATTCCTCAAGCAAAATTTTATAAATGTAATAAACCAGGAAGCCAGTCCAATGCTACTAATTTAGCAATAAGAATAATTATTATTGCCCTCTTAAAGCTTCTTCAAAATGTTCTGCTTACCTAATAAAAGAAGAGTTATCTAAAATACATACCTGTGGAATCAAATTTACCTTTAAAAATGTTTGCCATGTTTCCTTGCCCCAGAAGTAGTAGTTGGTGAAGTATTTAATAAAGAATGACTACATCTCAGCCAACATAAAGTACAGCAGAATATTCTAATATATAATAGATAGATGATAGACAGACAGACAGACAGACAGACAGATAGATAGATATTGGCCCTTTAATTATCTCTTGGTGAATTTTTTAAGTTCAACTTTAATTTCCAAAGTTGTCATCTTCATACTTTTTTGTTCTTTCTCCTTTTAAGAGATCACAGGACTTAAATGAAGACTGAAAATCGGACTGTGAATCCACAATTTTATTTCCAACCATTCACAACTGTCCCAGAGATGAAATGGCTGATCTTCTGGACTTTTCTGATTCTCTACTTGCTCAGCCTAATTGGGAATGTGTCCATTGCTTTCATTATTTACACTGTAAGCTCTCTCCATACCCCAATGTATTTTTTCTTGGCTAATCTGGCATTTCTGGAGATCGCCTACTCTTGTACCATTGCCCCCTTAACTTTGGCTAATCTTGCTTCAGTGAGAAGGATCTCCATTTCTTTGAGTGGGTGTGGCACTCAGATGTTTTTGTTTACCTTGCTGGGGGGCTCAGATTGCATCCTGCTGGCTATCATGGCTTATGATCGATGTGTGGCAATATGCCGCCCACTAAGCTACCCTCTCATTATGACCTGGAGAATGTGTATGAGTCTTATGGTTGGGACATGGGCCATGTGTGGGTTCTGTGCTTTATTGTGGAGTCTCCTCATACTGACTCTGACTTTCTGTGGTAATAATATGGCAATCAGAAATTTTTTTTGTGATTATCCTGCTCTAATGAAAGTGGCATGTGGAGACACCCATGCCCAGCAACTTGGCCTTTATGTTGCGAGTATAATTCTCTTGACTGTCCCCTTTGCACTAGTTTGCACATCCTATGTCTTCATCACAATAACCATCCTTCGCATCCCTTCTGCCTTGGGGTGTCAACGAGCCTTCTCTACTTGTTCCTCCCATATAATGGTTGTCCTTATGCAGTATAGCTGTAGCAGTTTAATATACCTATTCCCTGTTTCCTGCTTCTCAGCCACGCAAGTTCGGGTGGTGTCTGTCTTCTACACTTTTGTCACACCTGTATTAAACCCCCTGATTTACAGCATGAGGAGCAAAGAATTAAAAGAGGCAATGAATAGGTCCTTGAGAAGAATAATGCTGCCTCAGAAGAAATCAGACAATTTTGTCAATAAGGGAGAAAAGATACACCAACTATGATAACAATATGGTGGGATAAAGAAGTCAAGAAACTGATAGATTGGTAGACTATCTGGATGCTTAAAACTTCTGTGAATATCATAATCTGTATAGAACCCAATATTTGAAGTTCTTTCCCACTCCTATATTTATTGGTAGAAGAAGCCTATTCTCTATGGAATGTACAATAATAATGTGCATATGTATGTGTGTGTGTGTGTCTGTCTCTGTGTGTGTGTGAATGAGTGTGTTGCATGCACACAAACTGCCTCCCAAAAGCCAATCAAGGTGCATACATGTTGCCTGAATGCATATCTGTATGGGAGAGAAAACATGGGTGCATGTATGTTACTTTTCTATGCTTCTGCTACCTCTTTCTTGTATGTCTGGATGCTTGGATAATGGACATGTATAGCTCTATATACATCCTTTACTTTAGGTCTTATAAACAAGAGGGGGATCTCCCCCTTTCTTTCTTTCTTTCTTTCTTTCTTTCTTTCTTTCTTTCTTTCTT
>BLBF01000032.1:32775006-32809637 GCA_015471245.1 Laticauda colubrina
TTCCTTCCTTCCTTCCTTCCTTCCTTCCTTCCTTCCTTCCTTCCTTCCTTCTTTCCTTCTTTCCTTCTTTGCTATCTGATTTCAGTCAGCTCCACCAAGTTTGGTCTTGTTCTGTTCCTTTTTCAGAGAGTTTTTCCTGCTGCTGGAAGGACAGGTAAAGTTCTTTGACGTAATTTCTTCCCAACATTTCATCACATAAATAAAATGCCTTTTGTCTATTGTACATGTTGTATAATTGCATTTCCTGCCACTTCCCTAGACCTAAAACATGAATATACCTATCTGTCAGGCAAGCAAGCATTATTCTTCTAGGATATCCTTCTCGGGAACTAACTCCATGCATAGCTTTTCTGCAGCCCCCAAATCAACCCCATGGTAATGTGATTCCACCACTGTCAGTTCTATTTTCAGCATTTGAGGCCATTTATTGCCCATCTCAGCTGAGGTGTACCTCAGCTCTTGCAGCTGGTCTTTCATTCCAAGTGTGGAGCTCTGGGAATCTTGGGAGCAGCTAATGCTGTCTTGTTGGCAGGATTTTCATTCTCCTGGACTCTTAGATCCACCTCTTCCCTATAGAGGGTAAATTGCCACAGCTTCACGCTCTGATTTCACAGTTGTTTTAAACTGATCAGGGATTTTATTTATTTAGCATATAGCAAAAACATGGACTTATAGTGGTTCAAAAGTGAATGTCTAGTCCACCCAACCATTCAAGGACAGGGTGGTCTATGTTGGGAAAATCAGACGTTAGGCCAGTGTAAGCTCATGATGGACATTCGGACACAACGTGATGGATATTTTGTTGAGGGTCACACTGAGTGGTAGAGACAAGACCCCTCTTAAACAATGCCCTGGCAGACACTACATTGGGTACAAATCCTGTTCAGAGTTGACCAATGCTGTCGAGGAAGGTCAAAACCTGGCACCTTTTGTGTAGGATCATCTATGTAACTGCCTGTATCGAGGCGTTCAGCAGCCCATTTGGCCTTCCCTTGTGTGTTGATGTCAAAGTTGTTGAATGAGTTCCAGAGAGGAACTTCCTGGATTTAAGCCTGCCAACTGATCAAGGAGATAGAATTGTGGTAGATTTGCAGCTCCCCTTGTCTTTCTCTTAACCCATCTGGTCTTCTTTCACAAGTTTGTTTCCTGATTCATTCCGTATTCATTCTTTGTATAGGATTAAACCTCCACAACATACTTCTTTTGTAATGGCCAGTCACTACTGTAGTCAGTCCACATTCATTCAATACTTTCATATTCCTCATTGTCTCTGCTTTTGTTTTACATATTTAATGCATCCACTTCCCTCTATATTCAGCCTACAAGAAAATATGGTTACCTTTTATTGAAATGAATATGTAAAAAGTTTATGTATGGATTCATATCTATGGTATGGCTTTTGGGACGAGCAGTTGTTTTGTGTTGCCTTTTTGCTTCACAGCTCTTTGTGGGTATTTCCCCCCTTACGTTTGGTATTTAGTAAATAAAAGCAAAAACAATTTAAAACTCCTTCTCTTTCTTGAACCAGAAAATATCAAGAGCAAAAGCCTGAAGCTTATATAGATCTTATACAGCATCTGACCAAAGACATTTTGAGCATACACACACTCTCCCAGTAGATGCCAAACTAAAGAAAGAAGAAAGGAAGAAAAGGAAAGAAATCACAACTGATAAGGATATCAGACAGCCCCAAAAGTGAGAGGCAGAATTCCTTCAGGGTGTGAAAATATTACAGACACATTTATAGAAAGGGGGCACATCAGCTTTAATGTGCACATTCAGCTAAGTCCCTAAGTGTTATTCTAATAAGCAGACCCTGCATTTAGAGCCAGAAGAGATAAGGAGATATAGCAGCACATATCCTTGGGCACGATCTCCTTTAAAGGCCTGTCATAGAGACATATAGAAATACTAGACTTATACAAAAAATAAACATTAATATAACCTACCATAAGATCAAATATCTTTATGACACCCACACTTTCCAAACTTTACTCTTTGCTACCGCTCATGGTTTTTCAACCAGAATTCTATCAAATATGATAATCCCTCTGTAGTTTTTGCATTAATTTTTCTTTGCTTCATAAAACAAAACAGGGGCAGTGTTCCATATTAACATACTCCAAATAGTCTATTCCTATTGGTTAATAAATACTGGAAGCTGATTGGTTCCCTACTCAATGCTGATTGGTCAATAATAGCTAACCTATGATTGGCCAACTCAGCGGCGGGAGAATCAAGAAGCCGTCATTGGCCACTAGCCGCAAGCAGCCTCTCTATAAAAAGAGCTGCCGCAGCTCCTGGTTCAGACGGATTTTCAGAACTAAATAAAAGAGCTGAAGTTACGCTGATCTCTGGTCTCATTCTTCGCAAACACTACACTGGAGACAAAGGTGGGATTCTGAGAGAGGAGACCAGTGGAGCACGTGGCATCTAGAACCGAGCAGACGAAATGGCAGGAACCAACTCGCCACCTGCACCATTCAACCCAGCAACAGAGGACTGGGAATCCTACATTGAGAGATTCCTCATGTTCCTGGAAAGCAACGACTTGCAAGGAATCTCCGACAACCGAAAAAGAGCTGTGTTCCTGACACACTGTGGGCTCACAATGTTCAAGATGGCCAAGGCACTAGCGAAACCAGAAGATGTGAAACAGATGGCCTGGCCAGATCTAGAAAAATTGCTGAAGGCTCACTATGCACTGACCATCTCCAGCCTTATTCAGAGACACGAATTTTGCAAATGGGACCAGAGAGAAGGTGAGAGCATCGCAGACTTCGTAGCGGCTCTCAGGGACATTGGAGGGGCATGCAAATTCCTAAAGATGGACGAAGCCATGAGGGATCACGTGGTCCTTGGACTGAGAGACCTCACCCTACAAAGCCGACTGATAACTCGACCAAAGATTACAGTCACTGAGGCTATAGCTGAAGCCACGGCAGCGGAAGCGACAAAAAAATCAGCGGCCAAAATGCAGCAGATGAATGTGACGACATCCAAAACACCGGCCAAAACGAGCCAAGGTACACAGAAAAAGGCAGAGAGTGCGCACATGACCACCACACACTACGCGGATAGTGGATCGTCTGAAATCAACGACGATGATGACGAGATCCATAGACTCCAGGCTGAACAAGATAGACAGCTGAAGAAAGGTCATAAGTCGGGGTTTCAGTGCATCGGGTGTGGAGGAGACCACCCTCCTTCCAAGTGCTGGTTCCTCGATGCTTTGTGCCATTACTGTGAGAGACGGGATCACATCGCAAGGATATGCCAAAACTGTAAGAGCTACAGCCCCCAACGTAGGGACAACACATCACCAAGAACCAAAGATAGACAAACATGGAATCGTAAGAGTTGCGAAAGCAAGGGCAAGCGGCTAAACAAGAACTTCAGAAAAGAAGAAACACACCAAACCATCACAACCTGTCATTCTAATGCAACAAATGGCCGAAAAGTACATGTGGCAGTCAGGTTCGAGGGCCAAGAATGTAAAATGGAGGTGGATTTCAGATCGTACCTATCGATGGTATCATGGGATACCATTAAAAGACTGGTACTGCACCTTGACAGAATTGAACTAGAACACCAATTGCTAGTACTAAAGGACTACCAAGGAAACAGAATAGTTTGGACAGGAACAGAAGAGTAGTTGGACTCAGACATTTCCAAATAACTTTCAAAGAACATAAGAAAATCTTGCCTCTAACCATCGTAGACCGAAACTGGCCTAGCCTGTTGGGACTCGAGTGGTTCGAACCTCTAGGAATCGGTGTGACCGGCATTAACAGCATCGCTGAGACAGACTGGGAGGAGAACCTAATGAGGGAGTTCCAGGATGTCTTCTATGGGAAATTAGGCAAGTACCGAGGGTCCCCTATATCACTTAATTTAGATCCAACAATAGCTCCTATTAGGCTAAAAGCGAGGCGAGTCCCCTTCACACTAAAACCAAAGATTGACGAGGAGCTTAACAAACTCATAACACAAGGCATCTTGGAACCAATTGACCACGCCAAATGGGAAACCCCAATCGTGACCCCAGTTAAGCCAGATGGGTCCATGAGAATCTGTGGTGACTACAAGGCCACTCTAAACCATGCACTACAGCAAAGCGCGAATCCTGTTCTGGTAGTGCAACACCTACTACACTCATTGGGGAGAGGCAAGGTCTTCGCAAAGCTTGACCTTGCCCAAGCATACCAACAATTACCAGTCGACCCTGAGACAGCAGAGGCACAAATGATCGTGACTCATAGGGGAGCCTTCAAATGCAAAGGACTACAATTTGGAGTCAGCGTGGCCCCAGGGGTGTTCCAAAGCCTAATGGAGCGATTATTACAGGGGATAAAAGGAGTAGTCCCATACTTTGATGACGTGCTGGTGTCAGCCAGTGATGTGAGACAACTAGAAGCCCGTCTCAGAGTAGTCTTACAAAGGTTCCAGAAAGCGGGACTCAAGGTCAAGAAAGAAAAGTGCCAATTAGCCACCTCAAAAGTCGAGTTCCTGGGGAATCAAATTGATAAAGAGGGCATCTCCCCTACAGAGAAAAAAATTAAAGCAATCAAAGAAGCACCTAGACCAAAAAACAAAATAGAATTGCAAGCATTCTTGGGACTTATAAATTTTTACCACGTTTTTCTGCCACAGAAGGCAACGACGGCGGAACCACTACATAGGCTACTGGACAAGGCAGCCACCTAGACCTGGGGATGACGTGAAGAGACAGCATTCCAGAGGGTAAAAGACTTAATCACATCTGACTCTGTATTAATGCAATACAGCGAGACACTACCATTGACAGTCACCTATGACGCGTCACCGTTCGGGGTCGGAGCCATACTGAGCCACATTCTGCCTGACGGGAGAGAAGCACTGATCGTCTTCTACTCCAAAACACTATCAAAAACTGAACATAACTACAGTCAATTGGACAGAGAGGCATTAGAAGCAATATCCGGTGTCAAACGGTTCCATGAATAACTTTACGGTAGGACTTTCACTCTTATTACAGACCACAAACCCCTATTGGGAATACTAGCAGGGAACAGAGCCACCCCAAATATACTATTCCCACAAATGACAAGGTGGTCCGAGTTCCTTGCAGCCTACAATTATAAACTGATTCACTGACTGGGCAAAGACATTTCCCACGCCGATGTGTTGAGCCGTACTCCCCTACTGGAACTAGGAACTGACCTGGCACCAACCACATCCACCCTACAGATTGAGACACTATCAAACCTACCCATAACCGCAGCATACATTGTGAGCACAATGACAAGAGACGAAACCTTGTCACAAGTTTTAAACTGGGTAGGAAAAGGGTGGCCAGAAAAAGAGACAGACGTTAAATTTAAACCATTCAAGCATAGGCAAACTGAACTGTCATTGTTAAAAGGTTGTATCTTATGGGTGGATCGGGTAGTAATACCGGAACCGTTACAAGAACAAGTACTGAGAATGTTGCATGAAGGACACCCGGACATTGTATGAATGAAATCCCTGGCCAGGAGCTATATATGGTGGCCAGGGATGGATAAGGATATTGGGAAATGGGTAGAAACCTGTGGGAAATGCCAAAGATCCCAACCTGCACCCCCTTCAGCGCCTATACTAGACTGGGAAACACTGAGGGGCCCCAGTCAAGAATCCACATAGACTTCACGGGGCCAACAAAAGGACATATATTTTTAATCATAGTAGATGATTACTCCAATTGGCTAGAAGTTAGCGTCATAAACTCTACCACCACAGAAGCAGTTATTAAACAACTACGGAAACTATTCACCACACATGGGTTACCGGACTTGCTCGTCTCAGATAATGGCCGCAGTTTACTGCATTAACATTTGAAAAATTCCTCGCCGAACATGGCATAAGACATGCTTTGACAGCGCCAGGCTGACTGGATATGAATGGGAGGGCAGAACCCACGGTCTGGTATACCAAAGAAACCTTAGAAAAATTAGACTCGGGACATAGAAGAAAAAATTGAAAAAATGCTCACCATACAACACATAACACTGAGCTCTACTACAAATAAAAGCCCAGCAGAATTACTAATGGGCAGAAAAATAAGATCACAACTGGATAGATTACACCTAACATACAGCTCTGAAAAACCAACGGACTCCTGCAGCAGACACCGCACATTCGAACCAGGAAACCTAGTAAATGCAAAAAATCTCACCGGGCACCCACTGTGGGTACTGGCAAAAATAACACACATAACGGGACCCTGGTCTATAGACTAGAGGCGGATGATGGCAGAAGATGGAGGAGACACATTGATCAATTACGACCACGAACACTGGAACGCACCACTGACACACCCAGACACGAAGAACAACACACACACACACACCAGAACCAGAGCAAACATTAAACAAAAATATTAATAGACCAACCAGAGAGGGGGGAGACCCCTCAAACTCAAATAAGGGGGGAGGGGGAAACCCTCTGGCAGAACAAGAGACCCTGCAAAATCAAAATACAAACAATAAACAACATTCGCAAATAAATTCAGATAGACACAATGACTTACCTGCAGAAGACTTCGGTGAAGAGGAACAGGAGGCACAAGAAGACCTAGAAGCCGTTCCGGAAGGGAGCAGCCAAGCCGACTCTACCTGCCCGGGTAGATCGGGCAGAAGCAGCATGGCTGACTCCACCTTCCAGGAGGTTCCACAGAGAAGGACAGGAGGAACAGTGATCGCGTCCGAACCCGCCGAAGATGACAACACAACTAAACTGTGCAGGTCAACTAGGCAACCAAAACACCCTGCCTACTTACGTGACTACGTAAGGTAGGACCATACCAAGAGGGAAGGGGTGTTCCATATTAACATACTCCAAATAGTCTATTCCTATTGGTTAATAAATACTGGAAGCTGATTGCTTCCCTACTCAATGCTGATTGGCCAATAATAGCTAACCTATGATTGGCCAGCTCAGCGGCGGGAAAATCAGGAAGCCGTCATTGGCCACGAGCTGCGAGCAGCCTTTCTATAAAAAGAGCTGCCGCGGCTCCTGGTTCAGACGGATTTTCAGGTCTCATTCTTCGCAAACACTACAGGCAGCATTATTCTATTCCACAGGCACAGATGTATTCTTCACATACACATTAAGTCTTCCAATCACTGCATAAGAAAATGGCATGTATATATTAACATTTGTGCAGTTATACCAGGTACACCTGCATCTTTAGCATATTTTTAACATTCTCACATTTATGCTGGTCTATGACCATGCTTCTACTCAATTTCATTTGAACATTCTCATGCCTATTATTATTTTGTCAGTGTCAGAAAATTTCTCCTTAGTTCTAGGTTTAATTTAATATGCTTCCGCCTTATTTCTGGCCCTGCCTCCTCTTGCTTTGCAGAAAGAGTCAATCACTTCTTCCCTGTGATAACCCCTTAAATATTGGAAGACTGGTACAGTGGTGGAATTCAAATTTTTTTTACTGCTGGTTCTGTGGGCATGGCTTGGTTGGCGTGGCAGGGGAAGGATACTGTAAAATCTTCAGTCAGATGTGGTATTTGCCACTTCTCCAAACTGCTCAAAATTTCTGCTACCAGTTCTCCAGAACTGGTCAGAACCTGCTGAATACCAGCTCTGGACAGGTATCGTGTCCCCCCAATCCTTCTCTTCAATAGGCTAGACATTCCTTCCTTCCTTAACCATTAATCATACAATTTAGACTTCCAGATCTTTTTACCATCTTCATTGCTCTTCTCTGCACACATAGGTCTCAGTGCCTTTTTTGTATGATGGTGATCAGAAATGAATGAAATTTTCCAAGTGTGGCCTCACTCATGCAGTGTAAAGTGGCATTATCACTTCTCGTGTTCTTGATGCTATCCCTCTATTCACGCAGCCCAAGACTGCACTGGCTTTTTGGGCAGCGACAGCACATTTCTGGCTCAAACTTATGTGGTCATCTTAAAATCATCTCAAAGTCACCAAGGTTGAGAAACACAGATTTAATCCGTTGAATAATTTTGCACTGTTACAGCCATAGAGCTGGACATGTATTTTCAGGATTTTCTAGCCCATGTATCAAATAACTGGAGTAGTATTTGAATTTAGGCATACTGATTCGGAAAAGGATTAGGCAAGGCCCAATCTTTAAGCAAAGTGGAAGGACTGTTAGACTTCTTACCAAGGAAACTAGAAGTATATTTATACTTATACCTATTAACTTGAAAGTGATTGACAAATCAAAAAAATAAATAAATAAGCTTGCAGGTAGAGATTTAAAGACACAGCTTTCTAATAAACATGTTGATTGCAAGTACTAAGGATGCCATTAAAAAGAAATCCAGCCAGGATCATGTATATACCAGGTGTTGTTATAAGAGTAGAGTAATTATATTTATGTGAAAACATTTATACAGCTGCCCATCTTGTACTGAACTCTGGGCAGATTGCAATCAATAAATTTAATGTACCTTTCACTTCTGCCCATGAAGTACAACAGTTGAGTTGGCCTTATTGTCTTGAATAAAGGAAGCTTTACATAAAAGACTTCTTTAATAAGTCTCCAAGGCATACTCTAATGAAAGTAACTGCCTACAAAGGAAAAAAAAGTATAATCTACTTAAAAACTTTCCTAATTGTATCATCCTTCAAACCCAAGAGATTTTTCGTTAACTACTTCTGCAAATTGTATAAAAGGTTGTTCAAATTATTGTCAGAGATATAATTTGGAAAGCCTGGACTTAAAGATGCGTATTGCCTGATTTGGAACTAATTTCAAGATTATATTTAATCTTTAAATGCAACATTAGGTAAAACAACATTCATTACTTTAATTCCAGTTGGAATTAGAATTTGCAAGAACTGATTGCTTTGTGGTTATATAGAACAAAGAGGAGTAAGGTAATCCATTTGAAACGTTTTCACTGAAAACTTTCCACATGATAAGATTCTCCATAAAGTATTTTCTGTCGATGTCCAAACCAGTAAAGCTCTGGCTGACCAGAAATTGAATTTAAAAGGTTACACACAAATGGTTCATAACCTGATTGGGAAAAGGACTAAAAAGGAACTGTCAATTTCCTTGGTGAGAAACTATGTAGAACTAATTAATATCTATACTCCCCTGTTTTTCATAAATGAAACCTCACCTATTTGCATTGTGATAGTTTTATATGTTTTATCTTGTTACAACATTTTTATTGTGGAATTGCCTTTTGTGGATAAATCCACAAAATTTAGTAAAGGCAGATGGCAACTCATTTTTTTGATTATTGCTTTGAGCATTTGGAATTACAACTCATGAAAAATTTGGAAAATCAATAAACATATGCTGCATTGTTGCAAATGATTGTTATGAATGCTGAAAAGGAATAAAGATCCATCTTGGAAGTTCTTTAATAGGCAACGTATTAAACAAAGGACACTCTCTTATCAGATATGCATTCTATTTAATCAAACATGGCCAATCTATAACGTATGACAAATTCTGGCATAAAGTGTGATAAGAATATTGTGTGTACAAACAAAACTATTTTCATTCTGTGATCAGCAATAATCAGGCAATAATATGCTAAGTTGCTGATGGCAACTTTAAGGGGAAAATCCCTCAAAAATAAAGAAATCCCCCCCAGGACTGCTTAAGAAGATTTCAGAACCAGAATCTGCAAAGAGAAGAAAGCAGAAGCTGATGTTATGTTTCTAAAAATAGAGGTAAGAAATGAAAATATCACCTATTCAGTAACCCACACTTCATTATTCAAGACTACATATGATAAAGTAATTGTATGTGCTTTGATTATTCCTCAAACAAAATTTTATAAATGTAATAAGCCAGGAAGCCAGTCCAATGCTACTAATTTAGCAATAAGAATAATTATTATTGCCCTCTTAAAGTTTCTTCAAAATGTTCTACTTACCTAATAAAAAAAAAGTTATCTAAAATACATACCTGTGTAATCAAATTTACGTTTAAAATGTTTGCCATGTTATCTTTTCCCAGAAATAGTAGTTGGCGAAGTATTTAATAAAGAAAGACTACCTCTCAGCCAACATAAAGTACAGCAGAATGGTCTAATATACGATAGATAGATAGATAGATAGATAGATAGATAGATAGATAGATAGATAGATAGATAGATAGACAGACAGACAGACAGACAGATAGATATAGGCCCTTTAATTATCTCTTGATAAATTTCTTAATATCAACTTTAATTTCCAAAGATGTCATTTTCATACTTTTTTGTTGTTTCTCCTTTTAAGAGATCACAGGACTCAAATGAAGACTGAAAATCAGACTGTGAATCCACAATTTTATTTCCAACCATTTACAACCATCCCAGAGATGAAATGGCTGATCTTCTGGACTTTTCTGATTCTCTACTTGCTCAGCCTAATTGGGAATGTGTCCATTGCTTTCATTATTTACACTGTAAGCTCTCTCCATACCCCAATGTATTTTTTCTTGGCTAATCTGGCATTTCTGGAGATCGCCTACTCTTGTACCATTGCCCCCTTAACTTTGGCTAATCTTGCTTCAGTGAGAAGGATCTCCATTTCTTTGAGTGGGTGTGGCACTCAGATGTTTTTGTTTACCTTGCTGGGGGGCTCAGATTGCATTCTGTTGGCTATCATGGCTTATGATCGATGTGTGGCAATATGCCGCCCACTAAGCTACCCTCTCATTATGACCTGGAGAATGTGTATGAGTCTTATGGTTGGGACATGGGCTATGTGTGGGTTCCTGTCTTTCCAGTTGTGTCTCCTTATACTGACTCTGACTTTCTGCGGTAATAATATGGCAATCAGAAATTTTTTCTGTGATTTTCCTGGTTTAATGAAAGTGGCATGTATAAATACCCATGCCCAGCAACTTGGCCTTTTTATTACAAGTGCTGTTCTCTTGACTATCCCCTTCACTTTAATTTGCACATCCTATGTCTTCATCACAATGAGCATCCTTCGCATCCCTTCTGCCTTGGGGCGACAACGAGCCTTCTGTACTTGTTCCTCCCATATAATGGTTGTCCTTATGCAGTATAGCTGTAGCAGTTTAATATACCTATTCCCTGTTTCCTGCTTCTCAGCCACGCAAGTTCGGGTGGTGTCTGTCTTCTACACTTTTGTCACACCTGTATTAAACCCCCTGATTTACAGCATGAGGAGCAAAGAGTTAAAAGAGGCAATGAACAGGTCCTTGAGAAGAATAATGCTGCCTCAAAAGAAATGAGACAATTTTGTCAGTAAGGGAGAAAAGACTCACCAACTATAATAACAATGTGGTAAGATCAAGAAGACAAGAAACTCATGGATGGGTTGACTATCTGGATGCTTTAAACTTCTGTGTGCCAACATAATCTATGCAAAGGCCAGTGTCAGCATTTCCAGGGAAAATCCATTCCTGTCAGTAACTCCAAGACCCACGTCATCTGAAAGTACTTTTATTAGAATTGCACCTGGCACATTCTGTGGAATTTCAGAACTAAAAGCTTCTCGGCTGTCCCATAAAGTCCCAACCTACAAACAATCCCCTTTTCCCTCATCACCACATCACATAAACCAATCCCAAAGTAAGTTCTAATTCTTTCTGTGCTACACTGTAACCTTGAACTATCAAAATAATTATATTTTGTCTACTAAGAGTTACTCAATTAACATCACCCCCTCCCATTTTCTCCAATTATGTGCTCGCGATAAATTCCATAGCTGACAGGTGTCCCCCCTTGAAAAGTTCATCTCCTATAAGAAAATAAGAAACAAAACACAACTGGGAAATCATGCAATGTTCTTCACCCCCTCTCCCCACTCCAAGAAAACCCTTTGGTTTGTTGGGGAATTCCTCATGGAATTGGTTAACCAATCTATCTGCATGTACATCTCAACTTTTTATCCAAGTAGCATCTTTACAGGGCAACCCTTCCATAATACCAAATATTATAACTGTCCTCAGTGTAATCTAAACTCAAAGATTTTCTTGATTTCATAATGTGTTTCACCTTGTACGATTAAAGTTTTAGGAGGAGCAATTGGTATTGGTCTTATCAATATGTAACAGCTTATGTAACAGCTGGTTTTAATAAACTACTATGGAACACTGGGTAAATTTTTCCCAATAGCCAGGGAAGACTTAATTAGACTGTGACTGGATTGATTTTTTTTGAAATCAGGAATGGACATAAGAATTTAGGCTCCAAATTCTTATTAGGAAGTTAGATAGGCTCAAGATCCAGATGGATCTTGACAGACTAGAACACTGGGCCATATCTAATAAAATGAAATTCAATATATAGAAAAGTAAAGTCCGACACTTAGGCAAGAAAAACCAAAAGTACACATATAGACTGGGTGAAATCAGGCTAAGTAGCAGTATCTGTGAGAGGGATCTTGGAATCTTCGTGGACAACCAGCTAAATATGAGCCAGCAGTGTGCAGCAGTCACCAAAAAAGCTAATGCAATCCTAAATTGTATTAACAGAGGGATACAGTCAAGGGAAGTACTAATACTGCTCTATAAAGCCTTAGTAAGACCACACCTAGAGTAGTGCATCCAGTTTTGGTCACCACATTATAAAAAGATGTTGAGACTCTACAAAAAGTACAGAGAAGAGCAACCAGGATGATTAGGGGACTGGAGGCTAAAACATACAATGAACTGTTGCAGAAACTAGTAAAGAGAAGGACCAGGGGAGACATGATAGCAGTCTTCCAATATTTGAGGGGCTGCCACAGGGAGGAAGGGGTCAAGCTATTTTCTAAAGCACCTGTAGGCCAGACAAGGAATAATGGATGGAGACCGAACAAGGAGAGATTTAACCTGGAAACAAGGAGAAATTTTCTGACAGTGAGAACAATCAACCAATGGAACAGCTTGCCCTCAGAAGTTGTGGGAGCGCCATCACTTGAGACTTTCAAGAAGAGATTGGACTGCCATTTGCCAGAAATGGTGTAGGGTCTCCCACTTGGGGGGGGGGGTTGGACTAGATGACCTACGAGGTCCCTTCCAACTCTGATTATCTGTATCTGTATCAATCTAAGATATTTGGTTGACAAATATACTTTGTCTCCTACTTTAAATGGTGGTTGGAGGGATCTATATTTGCCTGCCTGCTTTTTGTAATCCTTTGCAGCTTCAGTCAAAGCTTTTTCCATATCCTCCCAACCTTTTTTAATGAGTTCATCCATTCTGTTACATACATGGATGTAGGGAGTTATCCAGGTAATTCTGGCATAGGGACAAATTCCATGCCAATGTTGATTTGGAATGAAGTCAACCCTGTGCTGCTATGTACTGCTTTATTATAAGCAACCTCTGCAAATGGTGATAACTTCACCCAGTTTTCTTGTTGATAATTTACATCGCGTCTAATGTATTGTTCCACCATGGCGTTAGCCCTTTCTGCTGCTCCATTGCAGAATGGAACGCTGAGGATAAATCTTGGGACAACCCAATAGACTTTAAAAACTCTCTCTAGGACTTAGTGTTAAACTGTACCCCACTGTCTGATATTATTCTTTGAGGTACTCCATGTAGCCTATAGATATACTTCACAAACACTTTTGCAAGATTTTTTGCAGATGGAAGTCCTTTACAGGCTGAAAAGTGGGCCTACTTAGAGAATAAATCAATAACAATCCAAATGATTGCATTCCTTCCACTCTCAGGTAATTCAACCATAAAGTCCATTGCAATTTCTTTCCATGGTTGTGTTGGTTCAGCTACTTGTTGGAGGAGGCCAGGGGGTTTCCCAGTTCTGTGCTTCATCGTGGCACAAATTGAGCAGCTTTTCACATAGTCCTTGACGTCAAGTTTCATTTTTGGCCACCAGAACTGTCTTCTGACTATATGTAGGGTTTTTAAGAACCTGAAGTGTACCCCCCAATCGCAAGTCATGGCCATGCTTTAGTACCATTAGTCTTAGATTTATGAGTACATAAAGTTTAGTCTCCTTCCAAGCCAGTCCCTCATTCATTGTCAATTCAGTTTGATGCTCCAGGAACCAGGGATTGGTCAATAGGGCTGCTTTCAACTCAGTTGTCAGTTTGTCTTCCAGATGTCTGGGGTTGCGGTTGGCTTGGCCTCAAGTAGTTACTTGGCCTGCCGATTGAGCTTCTGATATCATAGTCTGCACTACTTCCTCTTGGCAATTGTCAGATTGGGGTTTCCTTGACAGGGCGTCTGCCAATATGTTTTTCCCTCTGGGGATATATTTCATGTTGAAGTTGAATCGCTTGAATATTGAGCCCAGTGGACTTGTTTTGGTGATAGCTTCCAAGGCGTCTTTAGAGCCTCGAGGTTCTTGTGATCAGTCTAGACCTCAAACAGCTCCTTCACCCCTTCTAGGAAATGCCTCTAAGTCAACAAAACCCATCATACTGCAAATGCTTCTTTCTCCCAGACTGCCCATCTTTGTTCTGTGTCTGTCAACTTTTTGGACACATAAGTGCAAGTCATCAGTCAGTTCAGAGAGTCCTTTTGGAGAAGAATGGCCGTGACCACCACATCACTAGCATCATCTAGCATCATCTTGGACTATAAAAGGTCTGGTAGGGTCTGGGTGCTGGAGAATGGATTCAGCTGCAAAGAGCCATTTTAAGGTTTCAAAAGCTTTCTGACAGTCCATGGTCCAAGCAAGGGGTTGACTGGGCTTCAGTTTGGTGTGGGAAGGGCCCATTTTTAATAACTTTGTCAAAGGGAGGGCAACCTCAGCAAAAGAAGGAATGAATTGTCTATAGAAATTGGCAAACCCCCAAAAGCTCTGAAGCTGCTTTTGCGTTTTGGGGGGTTGCCAGTCCAGCATGGCTTTCACTTACCAGAATCCATCTCAATTCCCTGGCTGGATATTTGGTAGGCTAGGTAATCCAACAACTCCTTGTGAAATTAGCATTTTGACACTTTTACATATAACTTGGTGGCTAAAAGTTTTTTCAGCACTGGTCTGACCAATTTGACATGTTCCTCAATAGTTTCTCTGAATATAAGGATGTCAATCAGGTAGACGAGGACCCCCTGGTACAGGTGCGGATGTAACACTTTGTTGATGAGTTGCATAAATACTGCGAGGGGCCCTTGGTGTCCGAAGGGCATGACTCAGAATTGGAAACTAACCCAAAGGGCAGTTAAAGACAGTTTTCCATTCATCTCCCTCTTTTATGCAGACTTGGTAGTAAGCTTCTCTCAGATCTAGTTTGGTGAAGACCTTGCCTTTTGATAGGTGCTTCAATAAGTCTTTCATGACGAGGAAAGGGTATGTTTCTGACACACATGGCATTTACACCCCTAAAATCAACACATAATCTCAAGCCACCATCTTTCTTTTCTTTGAACAGCACTGGGTGGTCACCAAATTCAATTTGGCAGGTTCAATGAAACCTCTGTACAAATTATTATCAATGTATTTCCTTAATTCAACCATTTCAGCTGATGTCATGGAATACATTTTTGGTTTGGGCAGTTTTGCCCCAGGTTCTAGCTCTATGGCGCAATCAGTGGCTCAATGGGGAGGTAAAACATTACATTCCTCTTCACTGAATGCCTCAGCCAAGTCTCTGTATTGTTTGGGTGTTTGGGGGGTACCTGGAAGAAGGTCTGATACGTTGGCTGCTGCTTCAGGTTCTGGACTCATATTGGGGCATAGTTTCTTAATGGGAGGAGAGGAAGGGCAATGGGCACACCCAATTATGATTTTTCTGTATTCATCCTCCCACTTGATGCTAGGGGACCATTTGTCTAGCCAAGCAATGTGACAGATTCTGACATTCTTGGAGCTACTATAAACCCTATGAGTTTGCGATGAGCACCCATCTCCAATTTGATTAACTCTGTCATTTGGGTGGCTAGGATCCCCCAATTAATGTCCCATCCATTTGTTCAAATCTGATAGACCCTCCGCTCATCCCGCCAGGGCTGCGCCAAAGCCATGCAGGCTGGGCAGAGCCAGGAAAGCAAGCTGCAGGTGCGTGCATGCCTCCTCTTGCCCCTCATTCCCAAATCTCACCCGGGCGAGCAGCGCTTCACTTGCTGTGCAAAGCCACGGCTTCCTCACCTCTCAGCAAGCAGAAGGAACTGGCTGCAGCCTCCTCCTCCTCAGCCACAGCACAGACCTTGCGGGGAGAAAGAGAGAGAGAGAGAGAGAGAGGGAGAGATCCTCTTGGGTGAGCGCCTTCCCTCGGAACGCAGCGACGGGAGTGCCTGAAGCCAAGTGTCTCCTCAGGGCTCCGGTTGCAGGGAGGAGCCCTGACCGGCCACACATGGCTGCGCCAAACACCATGCTGTTCCTCTAATGCCACGGCAGCAAGGGAGAAGGAAAAGCAACGGTGGTGGAAGATCTCCCCGTATGAAGTGCCCCACCAATGCAGGCAGCACCATATCCAGGCATGCAAGTACTTCCTAAATGCAAGCACCCCCCACCATTCCCCCCCTATTTCACATGTTTAATATGGGCCTTAATTTGGGGGGAGGGGCTTAATTTGATTTTATAAATTGAATGCCTATAAAATATCGTGAGGCTTCCTATTGGTGGAGGCTGTATTGTTGGAGAAACACGGTATGTATCTATCTATCTCCCAATCTATCTATCTGCCATCAGCTAGCTCAGTCTCTCAAATTTGCTTGCCGTGAGTCCGCATTGAATTTTCTTGCAGGCAAACCTTCAGTCCTAAGAAAGGTTCAGCTGTACTTAAAAGCAGAGCCAAAGATCTAAAGACTAGCTGGAAAGCAAGAAATCCAACCATTTTCTGCTTCCTAGCTCTAAATCTCCAAGCAAACAGAATGGATGATAGTCGGAAAAAGGAAAAATAGCAATTTAGCAGGCAAGTTTACCGGGTAAGGAGTGAGTGGGTGGGGAGGGTTCCTGCGGGCCATGTGAGTGATGCAGCACTTGTGCTTCTGTGCAGCCTGGATTAATTGTTTTTTTTTGGGGGGGGTGCTCTTGGGGTGAGATTTCTCTCTGGCCCACCAAAATTTTCTCACGGCCCACCAGTGGGCTGTGGCCCAGTGGTTGGCGACCACTGATCTAGAGCATCCAGTATCTATGACAGTTTCTAACTTCCGGACCTCACTGTGTCAGGCACTACTAATTTTACTTTGACAGGTTTGACAGATGCACTCACCATAGGGTCATCTTCATCAGTGGCTTCTCTGGGGAGGGTGTGTTGGGTTAGAAGTTCATTGCTCCCTTCTGCATGGAGAGGACCTTCTACGGTATGTCTAGCAAAGTGGCTAGTGTCAGGAGGCTTTCCTTGAATTTTTTGACCCCTGGCAGCTGTATTAGATCTTGGCTGTGGAGCTTGTGGAACAGGTGTAGGGGCTAGACAGTTGGCTGCTCTATGGTCATTCTGGCCACAACGATAACACTTTATCATTCTGGTGAGTTGGCTGGGAGCAGCTTCAGAAGGTCTGGTCTGTGGCCATCTGGCTACAGCTCTCCTAGAAGGACCTGTAGGGTCTTTTTTTGTTGATTGAAGTTGTTCTACATTAACATACTCCTAATAGGCTATTCCTATTGGACAACAAATAACTGACGCTGATTGGCTACTTTTCTTGATGCCAATTGGCCAATTATAGCAGGGCTATGATTGGCCAATTCGAGCAGCAGGAAAAACAAGTAGCCATCATTGGACACTAGCCACGAGCAGCTCTCTATAAAAAGAGCTGCCGCAGCTCCTGGTTAACACGGACTTTCGGAACTAAATAAAAGAGCTGAGATTACGCTGATCTCTGAGTCTCATTTCCGCGAACTGAACACTGGCGATGAAGATGGGATTCTGAGAAAGGAGATCAGTCAGGCATGTGGCATCGAGAACCGAACAGACAAAATGGCCAGAACCAACTCACCACCTGCACCATTCAACCCAGCAGCAGAGGACTGGGAATCCTATATTGATAGATTCCTCATGTTCCTGGAAAGTAACGATCCACAAAGAATCTTGGACAACTGCAAAAGAGATGTATTCCTGACACACTGTGGGCCCACAGTGTTCAAGATGGCCAAGGCACTAGCAAAACCAGATAATGTGAAGCAGATGGCCTGGCCAGACTTAGAGAAGCTACTGAAGGATCACTACGCACCGACTGTCTCCAGCCTCTCAGGAGACACGAGTTTTACAAACGGGACCAGAGGGAAGGTGAGAGCATCGCACTTTGTAGCTGTTCTCAGGGACATTGGAGGGGCATGCGAATTCCTAAACATGGATGAAGCCATGAGGGATCGCGTGGTCCTCTGACTAAGAGACCTTACGCTACAAAGCTGGTTGCTAACCTGGCCAAAGATTACCGTTACCGAGGCTATTGCTGAAGACATGGCAGCAGAAGCAACCAAAAAGTCAGCAGCAAAGATGCAGCAGATGAATGCCAACTCGCCAAAGACACCGACCGAGATGAGTCAGAACACCAAGAAGTTTCTTTGCATTTGTAGTAGTAAAATTCATTAAAATATACCCATGTCTGATGTTAAAAGATTTGGGGGAACACCAATCACTAATTTTAAAAGACTACCAAGGGAACAGAATACTGGTAGTCGGACTTGGACACTTCCAGATAAGCTTCAAAGAACACCAAAAGATATTGCCTCTAACCATAGTAGACTGGAACCAACCAAGCCTGCTGGGACTCGAGTGGTTCGAACCTCTAGGAATCGGAGTGACCGGTATTTACCGCATCGCTGAGACAGACTGGGAGGAGGACCTAATGAGAGAGTTCCAGGACGTCTTCAATGGAAAGTTAGGTAAGTACCGAGGGTACCCTATTTCATTCAATCTAGACCCAACCATAGCTCCAATTAGGCTAAAGCGAGGTGAGTCCCCTTCGCACTAGAACCCAAAATTGATGAAGAATTAAATAAACTAACAGAACAAGGCATTCTGGAACTAATTGACTACGCCAAATGGGAAACCCCAATCGTGACCCCAGTTAAGCTGGATGGGTCCGTGAGAATTTGTGGGAACTACAAGGCTACCCTAAACAATGCACTACAACAAAGTGCATATCCTGTTCCAGTAGTACAACATCTACTACACTCCTTGGGAAGGGGCAAGGTCTTCGCAAAGCTCGACCTTGCCCAAGCTCACCAACAATTGCCAGTAGACCCTGAAACAACAGAGGCACAAACGATCGTGACTCATAGGGGAGCATTCAAATGTACAAGACTAAAATTCGGAGTCAGCGTAGCCCCTGGGGTATTCCAAAGCCTAATGGAGTGATTATTGCAAGGGATAAAAGGAGTAGTCCCATATTTTGATGACATGCTCATCTCAGCTAACAACGAGAGGCAATTAGAAGCCCGCCTCAGAGAGGTTTTGCAAAGGTTCCAAAAAGCAGGACTCAAGGTGAAAAAAGAAAAGTGTAAATTGGCCACCTCAAAAGTCGAATTCCTGGGGTACCAAATCGATAAAGAGTGCATCCACCCCACAGGAAAAAATATTCAAGGCAATCAAAGAAGCGCCTAGACCTAAAAGTAAAGTTGAATTACAGGCATTTCTGGGAGTTATAAACTTTTACCACGTCTTTCTGCCACAGAAGGCAACTACGGTGGAACCTCTACATAGACTCTTAGACAAATCAGCCATCTGGACCTGGGGATGACGTGAAGAAACAGCGTTCCAGCAGATAAAAGACCTCATCACCTCCGATGCGGTATTGATGCAATACAGCAAGACATTACCGCGAACAGTCATCTGTGACGCATCACCATTTGGCATCGGAGCCATGCTTAGCCACATCCTGCCGGATGGAAAAGAAGCCCTCATTGCCTTCTACTCAAAGACCCTTTCAAAAACTGAACAGAACTATAGCCAGTTGGACAGAGAGGCACTGGTAGCTATATCCGGCGTAAAACACTTCCACAAATACCTTTACGGTAGAACTTTTACCCTTGTTACCGACCACATACCCCTTTTAGGAATACTCGCTGGAAACAGAGCCACCCCTAACATACGATCTCCGAGAATGACAAGGTGGTCCGAGTTCCTGGCGGCATACAATTATAGACTAATCCATCGACCCGGTAAGGACATTCCTCACGCCGATGCTTTGAGCTGCACCCCCTTATCAGACATAGAGACTGACCTGGCACCAACCACTTCCATCCTACAAATCGAGACTTTGGCAAACCTACCAATAACCGTGGCCGACATTGCCAGAATGACCGAAAAAGACAAGGCATTGTTACAAGTGTTAAACTGGGTAGGAAAAGGGTGGCCAGAAAACGAGACAGACGTTATTTTCAAACCATTCCAAAATAGGCAAACCAAACTGTCATTACTGAAAGGTTGTATACTTTGGGGTGATTGGGTCATAATACCAAAAAAATTACAACCAGGTACTGTGTATGTTGCACGAAGGCCACCCGGGCATCGTGTGAATGAAATCCCTGGCCAGGAGCTATGTATGGTGGCCAGGGATGGACAAGGACATTGGGAAATGGGTCAAAACCTGCGGGAAATGTCAAAACTCCCACCCTGCACCCCCTTCAGCACCTGTCCTGGACTGGGAAATGCCAAGGGGCTCCTGGTCACGAATACATATAGACTTCGCGGGGCCAACAAAAGGGCATACATTTCTAATCGTAGTAGATGCTTACTCCAATTGGTTGGAAGTAAGCCTCATGCACTCTACTACCACCGACGTGGTTATCAAACAACTGCGAAAACTATTCACCACACATGGGTTACCGGATGTCCTCGTCTCCGATAACGGCCCACAGTTTACAGCATTACCATTCGAAAAATTCCTGGCTGAACATGGCATACGACATGCCTTGACAGCACCAGGCTGACCAGTGATGAACGGAAGGGCAGAACGCATGGTCCGGTATACCAAGGAAACAGTAGACAAATTAGACACAGGGGACATACAAGAAAAAATTGAGAAAATGCTCACTATACAGCACATAACACCAAACTCCACTACAAATAAAAGCCCAGCAGAATGACTAATGGGCAGAAAACTAAGATCACAATTAGATAGATTACACCCAACATACACCACCGAAAAACCAACTGATTCCTCTAGCAAGTATCTCAAATTCGAACCAGGAAATTTAGTATATACAAAAAACCTCACTGTCCAGCCATTGTGGGTGCCGGCAACAATCACACAAATAACCGGACCACGGTCCTATAGACTAGAGACAGACGACAGCCGAACCTGGTGAAGACACATTGACCAATTACGGTCACGAACACTACAACGCACCACCGACACATCCAGACACAAAGAACAACACACACACACACCAACAACATCACAAACGTTACACAAAAACAGCAACAGACCAACCAGAGAGGGGGGAGACCCCTCAGTAACAAATAAAGGGGGAGAACCCTCCGGTAGAAAAAGAAACCCCTCTGGTAGAAAAAGAAAACACTCAGGTAGAAAAAGAAACCCCGGAAAACCAAAATAATTACAATAAAAAACATTTACAAACAAATGCAAGCAAAAACAATGACCTACCCGCAGAAGTCTTTGGCGGGGAACAAGAAGCACAAGTAGACCTGGATGCCTTGTCGGAAAGGAGCAGCCGGGCCGACTCTACCAGCCCAAGTAGACTGGGCGGGAGCGGCATGGCTGACTCTACCTTCCAGGAGGCTCGACAGAGAAGGACAAGAGAAACAGCGATCCCGTCTGAACCCGCTGAAGACAACACAACTAAACTGCGCAGGTCAACTGGGCAACCTAAAAGCCCCGCCTATTTACGTGACTACATACGGTAGGACCATACCAAGAGGGGAGGGGTGCTGTATATTAACATACTCTTAATAGGCTATTCCTATTGGACAACAAATACCGTATATACTCGCATATAAGCCGACTTTAAAACGCAATTATTTTCTTTTTCAAATTTGGGGGTCGGCTTATACGCGCATAAATCTGATCTCACACAAACGATATGATGACATGACGCCACTTCTCAGATCATGCAATATCATTGATATTACCATTCAGTCATACATACCTACAGCGCATTTTTTTTACTCTGGGAGCCTCCATTTTGCTTTTTCTACCACCAGATCATAACACACTCTGATTGGTTAGTCATTCACGTGACTGCTTTCATGTTTGTGATTGTCACATGCAACTTTGTGTCCAGTTTCTTTGCATTTGTAGTAGTAAAATTCATTAAAATATACCCATGTCTGATGTTAAAAGATTTGGGGATCGGCTTATATGTGAGTTTTTGCAAAATTCCTCATTTTGGGGCAGTTTTTTAAGGGTCGTCTTATATGCGAGATCGGCTTATATGCGAGTATATACAGTAACCGACGCTGATTGGCTACTTTTCTCGACACCCATTGGCCAATCATAGCAGGGCTATGATTGGCTAATTCGAGCAGCGGGAAAAACAAGTAGCCGTCATTAGACACTAGCCACGAGCAGCTCTCTATAAAAAGAGCTGCCGCGGCTCCTGGTTAACATGGACTTTCGGAACTAAATAAAAGAGCTGAAGTTACGCTGATCTCTGAGTCTCATTTCCGTGAACTGAACAGAAGTAGCGGTCTAATATGAGGGCAGTGGTATACCACATTTGTCATGTCTCCTGTCAGCTGTGGAATTCATCGCTGCCACATAGTTGGAAAAAGTGGGAGGGAATAATGTTAATTAAGTAGCTCTTAGTAGACAAAATATAATTATTTTGATAGTTCAAGGTTACAGAGTGTGATGAAGAAAGAATTAGAACTGACTTCATGTGACGTGGTGATGAGGGAAAAGGGGATGATTTGTAGGTTGTGACTTTGTGGGGAAGCCGGGAAGCTTTTAGTTCCGGAATATTGTCAGTGTTCCAGGGAAAATCCATTCCTGCCAGTAGCTCCAAGACACACGTCAACTCAAAGTACTTTTATTAGAATAGCACCTGGCACATTCTGTGGAATCCCGGAACTAAAAGCTTCCTGGCTTCTCCACAAAGTCCCAACCTACAAACCATCCCCTTTTCTCCTCATCATCACATCACATGAACCAATCTCAAAGTTAGTTCTAATTCTTTCTTCGCCACACTCTGTAACCTTGAACTATCAAAATAATAATATTTTGTCTACTAAGAGCTACTCACCCCCCTCTCACTTTCTCCAATTATGTGGCAGCGATGAATTCCATAGCTGACACCCAATATCTGAAGTTTTTTCCAACTCTGTTATTTATTGGCAGTAGACATGGCAGGCACCCATACTCTATGGAATGTACAGTAATAATGTGTGTGTGTGTGTGTGTGTGCTGCATGCACACAAGCTTTCTCCCCAAAGCCAATCAGGGTGCTTACTTGTTGCCCCTGAATATATGTGCATATGTGTATGAGAGAGAAAACATGGCTGCATATATGTTACTTCTCTGTGCTTTTACTCTCTCCTTGTATGTCTGTGTGCTTGGATCAATATACATCTATACTGGGGTGACCTGCATATCCTTCATTTTGGGTGTTATAAACAAGAGGGGGGGGGGCTAGAATGGAGAAATCACCACTATCTCCAAGCATAGAGAATGAACAGAGGTGGGATCAGTGTGGGGCAACCTGAAGACTCGGGAGGAAGGCCCCTCTTCACAAGGCTCATCTGGGGAATAAGATTTAAAGAGACACTGTTTGGAGGGGCATTTGCCAGGAACAAGTGTTGCTTTTTCCAATCTCACATGCTGTTACCAATGTCTGGATATTTTGTTGTGCTTGTCTTGTTTGCCATGCTGGCCTGCTATGGGTATGTGCGAGGTTGCAGTGACACAGTTAGGGTAGGGCTGCAGTCCCAGGGAACTCTTCCTATGAGAAGGACTCTGTGCAACCAAATTACCTGAATTGTGGCTGCTTTAAGGACTGTGCTGCTCCTCTTGACCAGGAACTATTGGTGTTTAGAACTTTGCTCCTGGACTTGCAGTAAATGGTAGGACTTTGGGGGAAAAGTTGGAACAATAAAGAAGAGCTATGCCTTTGTTCTGGCTGTCTTGTTTCTATGTCCATCCCCAGGTCATCACACTTTGTTCCCAACCTCACAAGCCAACATATTTCCCCTCATAGCACTTGGAGAAAATGGATCAGCTTCATGTGGACAATGCACATTTATCTCAGCAAGTTGCCCTCCTCTCTGTGCAGCTTACACAGCTGCAAGCTGCCTGGCCATATTGCAAATGCCCTGTAGCTCTTTGAGACATGTTTGATGGCTCAGTGGCTCAATTCCCAGCATTTTTGGGGGGTGGTACCAGCCACACGAACCTCCGGCCCAAGGATTTCTCCACTGACAAGGACAAGGTGGGGTTTTTGATTACCCTATTGACCAAGTCAGTGGCTTGCTGGGCAACTGCCCTGAAAATCCAGCCCGACCTGCTGTTGAACTACTATGCCAAGTTTTGCTGTCAGCTACAGGCCATGTATGAAGATCCTGTCAAGGGACAGACAGTGAATCAGTGCCTGAGAGATTGTGGTAGGGGCAAGGACTGCTTGTGGATTATATTAATAATTTTCAGGTAGTCAGCTAGGACCTTAAATGGAACAAGGCTGCTCAAATGGATCAGTTCCAGGAAGGCCTCTCCTCAGAAATGCTGAATGAGATGGCACACACAGATTGCTCCACCCACACACTTTAAGATCTCAAGCACTTATGCCTATGCATTGATGTGTGGCTCCAGCAATGATGGAAGGAGGCCTTGCTCATGCCCACGAAGACAGTGCCAGCATCAGCAGTGCCAGCATCAGCACCGCCACCAGAAGAGGCACTTGAGGGCTGCCCAACCATGCCTGACCCAGGCTAAGAGACCAATGGACCATGAAGGCCTTTGTTTGTATTGTGGTGTGTAGGTCATATAGCAGCCTCATGGCCTACAAAGGTGACCAAACTGGCAATGGAATTGGCTGCAGGAAATGGACAGGATCCGGCCTAGAGGGCTCTGTAAGCTGGGCTCCCTTGGATGTGGACTGTCCTCAGCCTCCACAATCAACTGCTTCACAGCATTTCATTCTCACAGTACTTGTGTGCTTGCTGCATTGGTTCAGGCCATGGTAGACTCAGGGGCCATGGCCAACTTTATGAATTCAGACTTTGCCATGGATTGGGGCATTCCTCAGCAGCTGGTAATTCAATGGTCAGTCACTGTGGTCTGGATCAGTGGTCATGTTGATGAGACCCCTTCACGTGAGTATTGGGGCTCATGAGGAGGAGTTGCCAGTTTACATGGCTGCAGCACCTCACTTTCCATTGGTGCTTGGGTTGTAGTGGTTGCAGGCCCATGATCTGTAGGTCATTTGGTCATCTGGAGTGATGCCATTCACCAGCCTGAAGTGTGCTGCTCATCATCTGCATAGTTGTGCAGGGGGTGTGGTAGAGGACTTACCAGCTGAGTTGCCAGATTATGCTGATGTGTTCAGGGAGAAGCAGGCAGGTCAGTTTCCTCTGCACTGACCTTATAACTGCCTGATTTAGTTCATGCCTGATACTAAGCTGCCAGTTGGCCAGATTTACTCACTCCTGGAACCGGAATTGGTGGTCTTGCGAGATTTCATTGATAACAATCTTTGGAAAGGGTTCATCTGACCTTTGACCTTCCCATTAGCCACACTGGTACTCTTTTTAAGAAGAAGTCAAGGGAGCTCAGACTGTTGTGACTACCAAAAGCTTAATGCAATCACAGTGCAGAATCAGTACCCACTCTTGCTCATTCCTGAACTCATTGAATGGTTCCACCAGGCCAAAATCTTTACTAAGTTAGACCTGTAGGAAGCCTGCAACCTTGTCCAAGTTCAAGCCGGGGATAAATGGAAGACGGCATTCTGGACGTGCTGTGGCCACTTTGAGTATACCATCATACCATTCGGATTGACTGATGTGCTCTGTGTGTTCATGCATTTCATGCATGATGTCTTCTGAGGTTTTTTTTGTAAAAAGTTTTATATTTTTCCACATTTCAATAACATCTTTTTTTAGTGAACAGCATGCTTCCAGGTTTTCAGTTTCCATACAAACATGACCTTGATTATATACTTATCTTTCACATTTAATTTCGTACCTTATCATTATTTTATTTTCTATTAATTTTCTATTAATTTTCTCAAATACTTTCTTCAAACTTATTTTATATATTTTTAATTCATTTCTTAACCTATTTCTTTTAATATTAAATAATTCTCATATTTCATATTCATTGTGTTTCATACTTTTATCTGTCAGATTTGCAATTTCATCATGTATTCTTATTTCATTTCAAAAAGTCCATCTCAATTCAAACATTTTTTAAAAAAAATTTCCCCACAGTTACCAATTAGAGTGTGCCATTCTGATACCTTATATATCATTTAATTAGTTCCTCTTTAAATACTAATAATCATTTAATTTTTAATTATCACCTTAAGAATTAATAACAATAGACTTCCAGTTTGAGCTTCTTCAGCAACGGACCGAAATCCACGATCGTGCGTGGTTTTGATCCATGCTCGCTGCTGGAGTGCCCTGAGCCAGCTGGTTTCAGGGCTAAGGCTCCCCGTAGAGGTGGTGAAGAGGGGGGAGACTGACAGCAGGGTTGAGGAGAGCTGCATCTCTCCTTCCCAGCTGGCCATTACTCCCTTTCCCGAAGGCGGATGCAGCGGTGGTCAGAAATGGCCACCTCAAAGAAGAACTCAACCAGAAAAGAATGTGCAGAAGGAAGATAAGAAGAGAAAGTTTTGGCTGACTGGGTCAAAAAGCAACAACATAAGGTACCCTGGTATTTGAGCTATAAAGAATAACATTGCTCCCAAAGAAGATTTTGAAGCGGTGAATGAGAGAGGGGAGGGAAAGGATTTGGTATTTTTTCTTTCCTTCCCCATATTGACAACTAAGAGATTTAAATAAGAAACTGACAAAAATCCACTTTGACATTAACAGGCACTTAAGCTGAAAATAAAATGTCAAAGGGATAATAAAGACTTCTGGGTTTTTAAAAACTTTTAAAAGAAGGAAAGGAGAGAAAAGGAAAAAATAAAAAGGTGGTATCTGGAAAAATGGAGGAGACCACCTGGAAGTAAAAGGAATTAACAGTGAAACTTTAACAAGATTCCTAAAAGATATGAAACTTTGTAACAAGATAATAGAACCACAGGAAGAGAAAGTGGAAAAAAGAAACAAGAAGAAACAGCTTTGGATTATTTTGATGACTTGGTGATTTTTGGATTTTTGGTTATTAGATCTATCGGACTAAAATCAATCGGGTGGCTGTTTAAAAGTTTTTAAAATGGTATCACTCTTGGAAGAATTGAAATTTCTTAAAAAACAGAAAGAAGATGCACAAGAAGGAACAGTTTTTTTGGCTTCGTATTTTAATTTTTAGAAATGGAGATCCTGAACTATGAGAAACAACAAGAAATGTGTGTAGAACAAGAAGGGTGGGACAAAGAAGAAGCCATATTCAATGACCAAGCAATTTTATGTGGGGAAAAAAAGGAAAGGGGGGAAAGAGAGTGAAAAATTTAAGATCTGGAAAGAAAAAAGAATAGTTTGAAAAGTAATTACAATATTTGGAAGAAACAGAAAAGAAGATCACAGAAGAGAGAATTAAAATTAGAGAGACAAGGGGTCAAAAAAGGGAGGGAAAAGAAGAGGGGGAAGAGGGAAAGGAAAGGAAGAGGGAAAGTTTTTAAGGACAGAAACAGGATATATAGGAAATAGGGAAAATGTACAAGGATTAAAGGTATAAGCCTATTTAGAAGACATAGAAATAATGGGTAAAATTTAATTGAAAGAGGGTTTCTGCAAAGGTACATAAGATAGTATTGTTATATTAGAAATAATCTTAGAAAATATGAAACAAGTGTGATTAAAATGAAAGATAAAATACTGATTGTAATGTAATGGAATGTTTGTTAATAAATAAATGAAATAAAGAGAATGAGAGAATGAATTACGAAAGGATGGGAGCATTTTAATTATTATTAATGTTATAAAAATTTAAGTGAAGAGGAATATGAAAGAAATATGAAAATATGGAAATATTATAAGTGTTCCTAAGGAAGTATGATATCCCATTGAAAAGAAATGTTAAAGATGTGAAAGATTATAACTAACATTAATGATAGAGCTGAATTGGAATAGAATAAGTATTTTATGTATTATTGTTATATACATACTTTCTCTTTAAGAACTTAAGGCCTTGTCACACTGGCCGACGGATGCAAAACGTTTGTAAAAAGGACACAGCAGATGAGCAAAATGTTCCATTCATTGTTATCCGCTCTCAAAAGTGCCCCGAATTTGCATAAGCAGAGCAGACAATACGGAAAGGAACGGACGGGGGGAGGACATAGAGCGGATGGAAAGCGGATGCTCCACGGAAGCCTAGCAGATGGAAGTGGATGGGAGTGGATGGCACATCAGCAAGGCTTCCGGGGGAGCACAGCAAAGCAGACGCGGAACGGAAAGAGTGGATGCAGAGCAGATGCCGGGTGGATGAAGTGGATGCAGAGCGGAAGCCCAGCGGATGCCTAGCGGATGCCTAGTGGATGCCTAGCGGATGCCTAGCGGATGCCTAGCGGATGCCCAGCGGATGCCTAGTGTTCACTGCGCATGCGGGGAGGATGCATTGCGTCACCCTGCGGATATAAAGGGAAGCAGCTCTCAAGCAGGTCACCATTCAGAGGAAAGACCTGCTTCCAGACACAGCTTGCCAGCCAGCCAGCCAGCCAGCCAGCAACCCAACAACCATGGGGAAGAAATAGAAGCCTCTGCCATTTGCTGCCAGCCCTGGCAAGAGGGACAGGGCCACCCTCCCACCCCCTGGCCCTCACTCTGCTTCTGCTGGGGCTTCTGCTGATGCTGCTTCTGGAGGTGGTGCTTCTGCTGGTGCTTACTCTGCTGAAGCTGCTTCTGGTGGTGGTGCTTCTGCTGGTGCTTACTCTGCTGGCACTGCTCCTGGTGCTGGTGCTTCTGCTGGTGCTTACTCTGCTGGCGCTGCTCCTGGTGCTGCTGGTGCTCCTGGTGCTGCTGGTGCTCCTGGTGCTGGTGCTCCTGCTGCTGCTGGTGCTGCTGGTGCTCCTGGTCCTGCTGGTGCTGGTGCTGCTGCTACAGTTGTTGCTGCTGCTGCTGGTGGTGGTAGTGTGGAGGAGCAGCCCCTACAACCTCAAAGCCCTTCGGATGAGGGCCCATATGGCGCTGCCAAAGGGAGGAAGAGGCAGATGCGTGAACAGGAGAGGAGGCAATACACCATCGAAGAGGAACATGAGGAGGAGGTGCTGGAGTGGCTGAGGGAGAATTAATATCTTTGACGGAAGGGACACAGGCTCTATCGAGACACCAAGAGGAAGCAGGCTGCTTGGAGAGAGAAGGCGGAGAGCCTGGGCTACACTTCAGAGGTGCTCCTCGGCTGGTGGAAGCACATGCACACCTGGTATGGGAAGCTGCACCTCAAGAAATCTGGCCAGGCCGCGGTCAAGCTGACGGACCGGGAGACCTATGTGATGGCCAAGTGCAGCTTCTTGGAGGGTGAGATCCGCCACCGAGGAGCAGCCCCTCTCACAACCCTCTCTCTCAGGCAGCCTGCTGAGACAGTCCTCTTCTGGCAAAGAGTCAGCTCCTGTGTCCAGACAGGTATCTGTGGAGCGTGCCACAACTGAGACCCCCCCGACAGCTGTACTACCCCTGGTGGAGCATGTGGAGAACCCCCTGACACAGTGGGAGAAAGGAGATGGCACTTCGACCACAGCCCAACCCGCATCCACCCCCAGCTCCACCTCCACAGAAAGGCAGAGAGCCAGACCGGAGGGGCAGAGCCACACTATCCTGCTGGAGATAAGAGACACCATCAGGAGCAGCGCAGATCTCCTCTCTCAGCTGGTACACACTGACGTCCCATCCTCCAACCACAAGCCCTTCCTCACCTACGTCAACCAGACCCTCATGAACATGTCAGAATCCCAGTACCAGGTGGTGAAGGACAGGATCACCGGTCTTCTTCACAACCCTCCAGACCCAACTGAACCTGCTCCCACTCAGTCCAGGTCTGCTCCTCCACCCCAGGTGATGTCACTGCCCTTCCAAGGCTTTCCACAGGCCCTCCCCTATCAAGGCTACGACTACCAGGAGGTCCAGCAGCACAGGCAGCCCTTCCCAGTCCAGGCACAGGTACATAGGATGCCACCGGTGCCACTGATGCCACTGATGCCACCCATGCCACCAATGCCAGCCACGCCACAGATGCCACCCACGCCACTGATGCCAACGCCAGTCCTCACCCAGTTGCAGACCAGACAGCCCCACTACACTGCTCCTTCCTCCACCCCACAGCCAAGCCCGGCCTCAGTACATCTGTCATCGGTATTGGGGCTGACACCCCATGTCATGGAGGAAGGGGCTCTCAACATCATGGGGCTGAGCCAGCTGTCTGAGAGCTTCCTCAACACACCGTTCCCTGTTGTCCTCTCGGGGCCAGGTACCCCAGTGGCGCCTCAGACCAGCACTCCAGCAACATCCACCTCCACAGCACCTGGACCCTTCACCCCTGAGACTGGGCACGCCTCAGAGTGACTAAGAAGAGTGCCAGAGACTGGGTGGCTACCTGTTGACTTTATTTTTGCTTTGGACACTTGACTTGGGTCATTTTTCTTTTACAGCTTGTTATTAATAAAGATTACCTTTGCTTCACACACTTGCTTCATTTATTTTTGCCAATAAAGTCTTGGTGGAAACTTTTAGAAATGGTTTAAGCCTTTGCATGGGTAAGGATAGCAGTGGGATGGGCAGGGATACCTTTGGAATGGGTAATAGCTGTGGGATAGATAAACCTCCAGTGCAAGCATAGTGGGACTGTGTGGTCCACCCTCCCAGGTGCCACACCTGTGGCCCTTTATTATCAATAATAATGTAATCAATCATCCACACATGTCAACATAAACACAACTCTTTATTAAATGCCCTGTTCATTGTAGGCCCACCCAACATACATGGCCCAATCTCATCAGTGTGATGAGACAGGCTGAAGGAAGCATCCATTAATCATCTATCATCCTATCTTGCCACTCCACTGCTCCAGCTGGGGAGTTGCACCAGTGTCTCAGGAGGTTGCGCTGCTTCTTCCCTTCACGTGAAGCTCTGTTGGGGCCTTGCATATCCTTAGTGTCTATCAGGTTTCGCCCTTGCCTCCATTCACCAGGCTCCATGTCCCCATTGCCTTGTTGGCGGTCCACGAGCCTGTTCTGCAACACTGGGCAGCAGGTGCGCATGAGATTGTGCAGGATGCAGCAAGCTTCCACGATCCTCCTCACAGTCTCTGGGCGATGCTGCATGGTGGTGAGAAGTACCTGGAACCTGGTGGCCAGGATGTCAAAGGCGTTCTCCACCACCCGCCTTGCCCTGGACAGCCTGTAGTTGAAGATCCTCTCTTCACGGGTGAGGAGTCTGGAAGTGTAGGGCTTCATGAGGTAGGTTCTGAGGGAGAAGGTGTCATCCCCCAGGATGAAGTAGGGCACATCTTGTGTGTCGTTGGGCAGGGGGTCTGGATCTGGGAAGCCCATGATGATGTTGCGTTCCAGCCCCTCCTTGAGGTGACTGGCGTTGTATACCTGGGCATCTGAAGCTGACCCGTTGCCTGAAGCATCGATGTACATTAACTTGTCGTCAGCATCGACCATGGCGAAGAGAATGATGCTGAAGAAGCCCTTGTAGTTGAAATAAGTGGACCCCAACTTGGCTGGAGCTTTGCAGGCCACATGCTTGCCATCTATGGCTCCAATGGTGTGGGGGAAGTTCCACTTCTGATACCACTGCTCTGCAACTTTCTTCCAGCCTTCTTCAATGGAGGGGCACTGGAGAAGCTCCTTCAGGTATTCTTCGATGATGGCCTGCACCACTTCTCTGACTAAATGCTGATGGTGTTGTGTGGCACCCTCCAGCCGTACTGCATGCTCCTGTTGGTGGTCCCTGAGGCCAGGTGGCACAGAGTCAGTGCCACCTTGAGCCCAGGGTCCAGGCTGGGCCAGAAGTTGGTGTTTTCCTTGGTCAACCAGGGTCTCAGCCGCTCCACAACTTCGTCAAACATGGCTGGAGGCATCCTCATGAAGTTCTGGAATGCACGAGTGTCTTCGTTCCTCAGCTCCACCATCAGCTTGTTGTACAGTCTGTACTCTGCTCTTCTCCCGATCCATCTTCGGACCCAGACACTTCTTGGATGCCTCCTTTTCTTCCCATAGAACAGTTGAAAGAGCCTGTAGATGGCTTTGCACTGTTGCAGAATGATGGTGGCTACCAAAAGGAGTGTGTGATGATCCATGGTGGACATCAATGGATGCTGTGGAAGAGCAAGAGCCAGATATTTAGGATGTCTGCAGAGGTCTGTACAGCAGGGCTGCTGGACTGAAAGTGAGATCCAGGTGAGGTGCTCCCCCTTTTTTATAGGCAATATAGGTTTTCCACTAGGTGTCCTTTTGCATCCTCTCGGCATCCTGCAGACATCCTAAATATCTGAGATAGGTACCGTCTGCGAATGTTTTTTCCGTTTTAAATGCTTTGTATGTGAGCTGCATCTGCTGTCATCCTTTCTCCATCCGTGCTACTAACGCTGCGCGTTCGTTCCGCGTGCGTTTCTCTTCCTCACTGTGTCCGTTTTCCGCTGGAGCGGATTTGAGTTGCGCGGATGCGCAGCGGATGCCTAGCGGATATAGCGGATGCGTAACGGATGACGACGGATGTAGAATGGATGTTCCCTGTATGCGTTGCGGATGCAGAACGGACGTGTTGGATACATTTTTCGCTCAAAAAGTTTTGAGCGGCTCAAAACTCTTTGAGCGGATGGAACCTCAGTCGACGGATGCTGGACGGATAGAGAGGATGAAAAACGTATGCAGTGAGTACAGAATGGATGCATCGCATTAACCAACGGATGGCAAGTGTTTCTCTCCGTTTTACATCTTCTTTCCATCCGTTGGTGCAGTGTGACATGGGCTTTAGTGTGTGTATTTTAAGAATGTACCAAGCAGAATTCGATTGGAAATTATGTGTTACATTGAATGTTATAATTGTAAAGGCATAAATTGAATTTTAAATAAGAATTGAATGGACAAAAATTAAAAGATACAAAGGTGTCATACTCCAATCAGTAACTACAGGGGAAAATTTTGTTTAATGAGAAAAGAAAATATGAAATTGAAACAGGACAGACAAAAGTATCAATATAATGATTAGAAAGATATTGAAACTTAGAAGAAGATATACATAATTGAATTTAGAAAGAAATGAGATAATTAAAAGCTAGGTTGAGAAAAATAAGGGAAGGGAAAAATTATTGAGAAAATGTTAAAATAGTAATAAGATATGGAATAGAACACAAGATGAATATGAAATTGAGTTTGTGTCTGTATGGAGAAGTGATAACCCGGGACCATGCTATGCTCAAAAAAGAATATTTTATTTGTATTATGTTTTGTGAAAACCCAAATAAATTTTTTACCAAAAAAAAAAAAAAAAGAATTAATAACAATAATCTCCTAACAACTACATAACACATATACCTTTTAAGTCAGATTCTGCATGGCGCTTTCCCCTTCAGTTACATCACATCATTTATAATTTCAAAAAGAAAAATTAATCATTCAATTAATCATAAAAACTGATATTAATCTCATTACAGCAATCCTCATAATTCATTTCAACTATATACTTAAATTCATTAAACATAGTTAATAAACTCATCATAGTTTATTTTTTCACATTTATTCCATTTATGTATAGTTTAATAAAAAAACAAGTATTCTAATAACAAAAAATATCAGTTCCAATATTTCCATTTTAAAAATCTATATTTTCGTACTTTCTAGATAATTTATTACTTCAAATACATTTATACTACACCTCATCACCTTGTAGAATCCCCTTTCTTCATCCTTATTTAACCATTACCTCTATGTCTTTTGAATAAACAATTTCTTTTTATTTTTGTTTGATTTTCATATTTCTTTATTTCCTGGTTCTTTTTCTTATTGCTTCTTTTTTCCTTCATTTTCCCCTCCTTTCTTACTCCAGTTTTTATCCTCCTCCCTCTTTAAAACTTCCTTCTGTGATTCCCTTTTCTGCTGTTTCCTTTTTGTTTGGTTTTCAAAACATTCCCCTTTTTAATTGCCTCCTCAAATCTCCAAGTTTTAATTCCCATTCTTTTACCCCTTCACTTTCATTTAAGATGGCCTCTTCTTTAATCAGCTCCTCCTCTTCTGGCACTCCTTGTTGTTTTTATATATATATAAAATATATATATATATATATATTTATATATTTATATATATATATATATATATATATATATATATATATATATATATATATGTTTTTTTTAAGTTATCGCGGGTACTTACATGTGTGCTGTTCAGCTTCCTTCGGGTATTATCCCACGTCATTGTAGTTCTGTTAAAGTTGTAGCAACGTTTCAGCAGAATCTCATCTGCCATCCTCAGGCTTCTGTATGGATGTGGGTCTTACAGCTCCTGGTTTTTAAATTTGAGGCTGGTTCATTCTGATTGGCTGGGAGCCTGGACCTATTTCATTGGACTTGGAGTTTGATTGATTGGTGTTCCTGGTTTCTTCTGTCTGTTTTGTGGCTTTGATTGGCTGGCAACAGTCTGTTCTTGTGTTGGAGGCTTTCAGTGCAGCTTGGCTCCGTGTGAAGGGACGGCTGCTCTTCATTAGCAAGCTGGGTTTCACCTGGGTGCCTGGTGGGGGGG
>BLBF01000032.1:32810037-32846550 GCA_015471245.1 Laticauda colubrina
TCAGGCTTCTGTATGGATGTGGGTCTTACAGCTCCTGGTTTTTAAATTTGAGGCTGGTTCATTCTGATTGGCTGGGAGCCTGGACCTATTTCATTGGACTTGGAGTTTGATTGATTGGTGTTCCTGGTTTCTTCTGTCTGTTTTGTGGCTTTGATTGGCTGGCAACAGTCTGTTCTTGTGTTGGAGGCTTTCAGTGCAGCTTGGCTCCGTGTGAAGGGACGGCTGCTCTTCATTAGCAAGCTGGGTTTCACCTGGGTGCCTGGTGGGGGGGTTAGGTTGGAGCTATCAGAGGGAGTCTGTTTTTGCCCAGGTGTTTGCCTGGCTTGTGGCATGGAGATCTTTCTATTTGAGAGTGCAGGCTTCCAAATGATTGACAGTCTGGTGGAATCATCTCTTCTATTCATGCTGTCAGGTCTTTTTTCAATCTCTATGGCTTCTCTGATGATTCTGTGGCTGGGGTTTTCTATAGTGGCCAGGGTTTTAGTGCCATTGAAGTTGATGTTGTGACCTGTGGTTTTCATGTGTTGGACTAGTGAGGAGGTGTGTTCCAGCTTTTTTACTGCATTTTTGTGTTCCTCTAGGCGGGTACTTATTCTTCTATTGGTCTGTCCAATGTATGTGGCTGGGCATGATGTACAGGGAATTTCGTATATGCCTTGGTTTTCCAGGTCAATTTTGTCTTTGGGGTTCCTCAGGATGGCTGCTATTTTTTTGTCTGTTTTGAAGGCAGTCTTGATGTGATGCCTGTGTAGTATCTTACTGATTTTATCTGTGGTACCTCTTATGTAGGGCAGGACAGCTGTTCCATGGATCTGTTGATCTTCTAGGTCTCTGTTATGTCTTGGTGTGTTTTTGTGGATCAAGTTGGTGATTTTGTTTTTGTGGAAGCCATTGGCTGTCAATACTTCAGTCAGGGTGCATAGTTCAGTCTTTATATGTGTCTTGTCTGCCAGGCATTTGGTTCTGGTAATTAGTGTTTTCGCTACGGAATTTATCTGTGCTGGGTGGTGGTGGGATTGGGCGTTGAGGTAGCGGTTGGTGTGTGTTTTCTTTTGGTATATGGTGTGTCCCAGTGTGCCATCTGTTCTTTTGTAGATTAGTACATCTAGGAATGGTAGTTGTTTGTTTATTTCCGTTTCCATGGTGAACTTGATTTTGGGGTGTGTGCTGTTTAGGTGTGTTAGGAAATTGTTTAGGTTTTCTTTTCCATGGGGCCAAATCACAAATGTGTCATCGATGTATCTTAGCCATAGTTTGGGTTTGTGGGTGGCATTAGCCAGGGCTCTGGATTCGAATTCTTCCATGAACAGGTTTGCAATGACGGGTGACAGTGGTGATCCCATAGGGGCTCCTTCAATTTGCTTGTATCTTTGTCCTTTGTATATGAAATATGTGTTGGTTAGGCAGTGTTCTGTTAGTTCCATGAGGTCTTTGGCTGGTTGGTATTTATTTTTGATGATTTCAAGAGTTTCTTTTATTGGGACTTGAGTGAATAGTGAAACCACGTCGAAACTTACAAGCAGATCTTCTTGTTCTACGTGTAGATCTTTGATCATTTCTAAGAAGTGGTATGAGTTTTTTACATATGAAGCTGCGGTTTCAGCATGGGGCTGTAGTTGTTTTGCTAAGTATTTAGCTAGGTTTTGTAATGGTGCTCCTATGGAGCTGACTATGGGTCTGAGAGGTATGCCTTCTTTGTGTATTTTTGGGAGGCCGTATAATTTGGGGCATCTAGAAGATTTTTCTCTTGGGATGATCGTCTGTTGGATTTCTTTGCTTATGTGGCTGGTTATAATTTTCTTCTTGGTTAATTTTTCCAGATATGTGGTTGGGTCTGTGTTTATAGCTTTGTATGTGGAGTCTTGGAGTAGGTCTGTCAATTTTGTTTCATAGTCTTTTCTGTCCATTACTACTGTGGCATTTCCTTTGTCTGCTGGGAGTATTATGATATTATTATCATTTTTCAGGGTTTGTAACGCTCTGAATTCATCTTTTTGCAAATTATTTTTGGGTGGTTTCGTTGTGCATAAGATGTGAGTAACCTGGTGTCTTATTCTGTCAGCTTCATCTGTATTTAATTTGGTTAGGCTGGATTCTACTGCACATATGATGGATTCTGTTGGGAATTTTTTGGGTGCTATGGCATAATTGAATCCTTTGGATAGGACATCTGTTTCTGTTTTGTTGAGTTCTCTGTTGGAAACGTTGTATACTAGTTGTTTCAGGTGTTGTGGTGGGTTATTGGGAATTTTCTTGTCATTTTCTAATTTTTTCAGTTTTTTTGAGAGTTTATCATTTTTATAAGTATTTTCAGTTTCAGCTCTCCAAGTTGTAAGTTGTTTGATCTTATCCCAAAGTAGAGGGTGGATTTTGCTGCTCAATTCCAGGTGTAGTGCTAGCAAATCTTTGTTTAACTGATCTAATTGGAATCTTTTATTGTGAATTTCATTTCTGAGTAGAGATATCTCTGTCCTTTTCAGGATACGTTTGGTAGCTGCTGTGTTCTTATGAAATGTTAATTTGAAGCAGGTTGGTGTTACATTGTTGTCTCTGCAGCTGCATAGGAATTTTAGGTCACATAGTATTCCTGCTCTTTTAACTTCCAGCTTCTCATAGCTTCTGATCTGGCTGTTTATTTCCTCCCCGTAGAGGTCAGATATTTGTTTTTTTAAGTTATCGCGGGTACTTACATGTGTGCTGTTCAGCTTCCTTCGGGTATTATCCCACGTCATTGTAGTTCTGTTAAAGTTGTAGCAACGTTTCAGCAGAATCTCATCTGCCATCATCAGGCTTCTGTATGGATGTGGTCCCACTCACCATCTTCAGGCTTGTGCTTTCAGCTTCGTACTTGTGCAAGCAAAGCATGACCGGAGCTTCCGTCTCTCTATAAATACTGGTGGGGAGGTTGGCTGTGTTGTTATTTTTTGATTGGTTGATGGAATAGATGTTTGCAGATTGGTTGGCTTTTTCGTAGGAACATGTGTGGCTGAGGTATTGGCTGTGTGTCTATCAGCCTCCTGTGTTGTAACTTCCTGGGTAATGGGCTGTGTGATGACCTTCTGAGTTCTATTGTTGTAACATCCTGGGTCTTGTGCTGTAATCTCCTGGGTCATTGGCTATGTTGCAAAATCCTGAGGTTTTGTGGTGTAACCTCCTGAATTTTGTCATGTGATATCCTGAGTGGATGGCTGCGATGTAATGTTCCGGGTTCTGGTTTGGCTCTGAGTTTGAGGTCTGGCTATATCTTCATGGCGTGTGTCAGTTTGCTTAGTTTGGGGGTCAGGGGTGTGGCAACTGGTGATGCAGCCATGGCTTGGTTTCTGGATGGTAGTTGCCTTTTGTCTAAGGGGTGGGTTTGGGTTTGAGTCTGGTGAGGGAGATTGGTGGTGGTGTCGTGTGTTGTTTTGGGTCTGGTGTTGGTTTTCGTGGCTGGGACTTGTTTGTTGATAAGGGCTAGTTTCCAGATGTCTGGTAAGTGGGAGGTATCATCCCATTTATTCATGTTAGGGGGGTGTTTCTCTACTTTGATGGCTTCCCTGATTATTCTCTTGTTGAAGTGTTCAGTATTGGAGATTAATTTGGTTCCCTCAAAATTAATTTCATCTCCTGTGGCTTTAAGGTGCTGAAAAAGGGAGGAAGTATTTTCTTCTTTTCTGACTGCATTCTTGTGTTCTCCGATGTGTGCATTTATTCTCCAGTTGGTTTGTCCAATGTATGTGGCTGGGGAATTGTTGCATGGTATTTCATAAACCCCTTGGTTTTCTAGCTGGATCTTGTCCTTGGGGTTTCTTAGGATGTTGGTTATTTTTTGGTCAGTGCTGAAAGCTGTCCTGTTACTGTGTTTGTGGAGAATTTTGTTGATTTTATCTGTGGTGCCTTTGATGTAGGTGAGGTGGGTGATACCATTGTCCTGTTCTGTGTCTCGGTTTTTGGGGCTGTCTCCCTTAGGATTAGGTTGGTAATTGTGTTTCTTTGGAATCTGTTGGAAATTAAAACATTTGTGAGGGTGTGTAATTCTGTTCTCAGGTGGTCTTTGTTGGCTAGGTGTTTGGTTCTGGAGATGAGGGTTTTGGTTACGGAGTTGATCTGTGCAGGGTGGTGGTGGGATTGTGCATTTAAGTAGTGGTTGGTGTATGTTTTCTTCCAGTGGATGGTGTGTCCTAGGGAGCCATTGGGTTTTTTGTAAATTAGGACGTCCAGGAAGAGAAGTTGGTTGTTGGCTTCTGTTTCCATGGTGAATTGTATTTTGGGTTGTAGGCTTTGAGATATGTGAGGAAGTTGTCCTGTTTTTCTTTCCCGTGTGACCAAATTACAAAAGTGTCATCTACATATCTAAGCCAGAGTTTGGGTTTGGGTTCGGATTTGTCTGGAGCATTGGTTTCAAAGTGTTCCATGTGTAGGTTAGCGATGACAGGTGAGAGAGGTGATCCCATAGACGCTCTTTCTATCTGTTTGTATCTCTGACCATTGTGAATGAAGTTTCTGTTGGTTCGGAAGTGGTTGGTCAGATCTAGGATGTGCTTAGGGGGGTTGTATTTGTTTTGGATAGCTGTGAAGGCTTCTTTAATAGGTACTTGGATGAAGAGGGATATGACATCGAAGCTCATGAGTAGGTCACTGGATTGTAGGTTTTGTTTCTTTATTGTTTCTATGAAGTTGAAAGAGTTTTGTACGTGTTAGGTGATGGATTCTGTGTAGGGGTGGAGTTGCTTTGCAAGAAATTTAGCAAGATTCTGTAGAGGTGTACCTATGGAGCTGACTATGGGTCTGAGTGGTGTTCCTTCTTTGTGTATCTTGAGGAAACCATAGAGCTTAGGGCATCTGGATGATTTTTCTCTGGAGATGATTCTTTGCTGGATCTCTTCACTGATGGGAGAGGCTTTTATTTTGGATTTGGTGGTTTTTTCCAGGTAGGTGGTGGGGTCAGTATTTAGAGGTTTGTAAGTGGGGTCTTGGAGTAGGTTGGATAGTTTGGATTGGGAGTCCAATGTGTTCATCACGACTGTGGCGTTGCCTTTGTTTGCTGGGAGAATGATGATGTTGTCTTTCCTCAAGTTGATGAGTGCTTTTTGTTCTTCCCTGTGTAAGTTGCTTCTGGGTAGACTGTTGGAGCAGAGGATGTTGGTGACTTCAAGTCTGATTTTATTGGCTACATCTGGGTTAATTTTGGTTAGGCTAGCTTCAACTTCGCATATGATATTTTCGGTGAGGATGCATTTGGGGGTGACTGCAAAGTTGAATCCTTTGGAAAGGACATTGATTTCTGCTATGGTGAGAGTTCTATCTGATATGTTGTGTACTGTTTGTTTCATGTGTTGTTGTTGGGGGGGGGGGCCTTCTGGCGTTTCTCTAGTCCAAGACCCCACTTACAAACCTCTAAATACAGACCCCACCACCTACCTGGAAAAAAACCACAAAATCCAAAATAAAAGCCTCTCCCATCAGTGAAGAGATCCGGCAAAGAATCATCCCAGAGAAAAATCATCCAGATGCCCTAAGCTCTATATCCTCCCCAAGATACACAAAGAAGAGATATCTGTACCCATGAAAATCTACAAAAACATACATATATACATACATACACACACACACACACACACACATTTCTTTACTCTTTAAGTTCACAATTGTCCAGTAATTTGATTCAACCAATGTTTTTAGAATTTATTTCCAACACAGCTTTTATTAATTCTTCTTTAGTATTTTTTTCCAAATTCATTAAATAGTCCAATATCCAGAAGTTTAAGTTTATGCCAAAATCACCAAACAATCCCAAGGTAATTTCTTCCTGCTTCTTTCTTTTGTTTTAGTGTTCAGTATTTCCACTTTCCACTTTCCAGGGCAGAGATAGTATTCAGCAGGTTCTGACCAGTTCTGGAGAACTGGTAGGGAAAATTTTGAGTAGTTTGTAATACAACCTCTGACTGACCCTGTCCCCATCTATTCTCTGCCTCTCAAGTCCCAGCTGATTGGCTGAGTCTTCTTTTGTTGCCCTGCACAGGAGAATGGAGTGGAAAGCAGGTGAGTGGAGTGGGGAGAGAATGAGGATTTAAAAGTATCCTTCCCCTGCCACTCCCACCAAGCCACGCCCACAGAACTGGTAGTAAAAATGTTTGAATCCCACCACTGTTCCAGGGTCTCTATTTTGTTGTAACAAAGTTTCACTTTGTATTAAATTCAGCTTTTAAAAGAGCCAAATTTTCTTTTACCACTAGATGGCACTCTCTCTTATATCAAAATTCTGCCCCCCCCCCCTTTCTTCTCTATTTAGGGCTTTTAAAATTCAGAAGTCCAATAAGTCCAAATATCAATTATTATTATTTTTTGACACGTTTAAGTTCAGCTTTAATAATGTCTATTTAGTGCCAAAATCATATATTTATCCAATTTAAAGTGATATCTTCTTCTGGCTTCCTCCTTTCAAAGTTCAAAGCCACTTTCAGCTGCCAAAAATTTTTTCTTCACTTTCTCTGGACAATGTTTTTATTATCTCTCTTAAAGATTTCTTAAGATTTTAATTCCGGGGTACCTTATGTTTCAATGTTGCGCCTGGTTAGCCCAATTTCATGCTGTCCTCTTCTTCGTCATTCCTGCACAATCTCTGTCCCAGTCAGCTCTTCCTTTTCAGGGTGGCCATGTTTGACCACCACTATAGCCGTCTTCAGAGGGGAATAAAATGCCTAGCCAGGGAGGGGAGATGTGGCTCCCCCCGATCCAGCTGGTGGTCTCCCCCTTCTTCACCACCCCTACAGGGTGGTTCTGGCCCGAAATGCAGATGACGGGAGAGCATGAATTGAAGCCACAGACGATCACGGTCTCTGGTCCATCAGGGAGGAGGATGCCACCGGAAGGGCAATGTCTTCTGAGTTCTGTTGGATCAATTTATGGTTGTCTTCCTGGACAACATCCTTATCTATTCATCCTCCCCATGGGAGTATTAGAACCATGTCTGACAGGTCTTGTAGCACCTGCAATCAAATCACTTCTTCACCAAGCAAACTTCTTGGGCCACTGCATCTCACCAGAGGGGGTGGACTTGGATTGAGAGAAAGTGGAGGCACTGTGATAATGGCAGCCCCTGTGGTGGGTGAAGAATGTGCAATGTCTGTTGTGGTTCACCAATTATTATCGGACCTTTGTTCCCCATTTTGCCACCCCAACGGCTCCCTTGCCCACTTTACTCAAGAATGGGGTAAAGTTTTTTGGGGGGAGTGAGGAACAAGGGGCCTTTGAGGCCATCAAAGCTGCCTTTGGCTCCAAGCCCATTCTCAAGCATCCTGATCCATTGCGGCTGTTTGTCATCAAGATGGATGCATCAAATGTAGCTATTGAGGTCATGCTCCTCCAGGTCTATGCTCCTTGTTTCCATGTGTCTACCATTCCAGGAAGCTGTTAGCAGCAGAACAGAATTATATGATTTGGGACAAAGAGCTGTTGGTTGTCAAAGTCACCTTTGAGAAACGGCAACTGTCAGCGTTCCAGAAAACTTCCATTCCAATCAGTAACTCCAAGATAAACATATCTCAAAATTACCTTTATTAGAATATCACCTGACACATCTGTGGAATCCTGAATCTAAAAGTTTTTGGGCTTCCCACAATTCCCCAACTACAAATCCATCTCTCCTTGGTCATCATCATATCATATGGCCCAATCACGAATCCATCCAAAAGTAAGATTCTTATTTCATCCTGCATCATACTAAATGACCTTGAACTAACAAAAGAATTTTATTTTGTCTACTTAGGGCTACTGAAATTGAAATCACTCCCCTCCCACTTTCTCAGGCTATGTTGCAGCCTGGAAGAGAGCTTCCAAAGCTGACAGCGACACCACTTGGAGGGATTCCGCCATCAAGTTGAGGTCTGCACCAACCATTGAAACCTGGAGCATCTAAAGACACTGAACCAGCAACAGTGCCGTGGTCAATATTCTTTGCTTGGCTCAACTTCAGGGTGATGTATGTCCCTAGTGAGCGGAATCAGCAAGTGGATGCCCTGTATTCACCTTGAAGGAAGACAAGGTACTGCCTAGGACAATAATCCCTCTGGAATAGTTTGCAGCTTCCAAGAAGCCAGGATTCGAGAGGCACAATGGTCGGATCCATTTGTGGAGGCTTGTCTTTGGGGGTTGGCCAGTGATGGGGAAACTGCACCTCCATAGACATATACAGAGGACTTGTTACATTTCCATGAAAACCTCTATATTCCCTATGGACCCATCTGTGGCATTGTCCTGCATCAATGCCATGATAGCCTGGTGGCATATCACTTTGGGATTTTTAAGGCATTGCACTTAGTGTTGCATATGTTCTGGTGGCCGTGACTTTGGCATGATGTCTCAGAACATGTGGCATCATGTGTGCAATGCAGGCAGGCCAAATATGCCATGGGTGTATCTCCCCAGATTGCAGCCTCTGCCCACACTAGAAAGGCCATGGGGGGCACTCTTGTTGGACTTTATCACCCAGACCATTGAAGAGTGCCACCATGACACAAGTGGTTTGGACATGCTTATCAAGATGGCCCATTTCTTCCCATGTGCTGGTCTCCCCACAACATGGGTGACAGCCTGTCTGTTCATCAAGCATATATTCTAGTGACATGGGCTCACCGAGAGGGTAGTGTCTGACCAAGGCATGCAATTCATGGCACATTTCTGGAAGATGCTACTAGTGGAACTGCAGGTCCAGGTGTATCTATCATCCTCCCATCACCTCAAAACTGATGGGGGATGGACAGAGTAAATACCATCTTGGAGCAGTACCTCCGATGTTTCAGCGATCAACAGGAAGACAATTGGGTGGTCGTGGCATTGGCAGACTTTGCCTACAATAACTCTTAGCACTTTGTTCTGTCCTAGGTCTCCCCAAAAAGCACTAAGTTAATTTCGAGTCTCAGCAAAAACCTCTTTTATTATATTAATATGAATGTATTTTATTATATTATAATATATTATAATATAATATTATATAATATTTTATTATATTATATTATATTAATATGAATGTATTGTATTATATTAATATGAATGTATTTTCAGCCAATGGCTTGGCAAACAGTCTTGTGAAGGTATGCTAATTAGCTCAGATCTTTATCAGTCATAGAACACTGCCCGGTTAAATTCTGCACTCAATGCTGACAGGGAAGGGCTGGGTTATACAGACAAATTTTCACGAGGCTGGAATGAATAGGTGAATGAACAAGCGAGTTGTTTCCTGCAAAAGCCCCCTCTCCCATTGCTTCTCTTTTAATTCTGATGGGAGGGGCCATTCATTGTCCACCTGTGGTCTTAATCCCACATTGACCCTGAATTCTTAATTGTGCCTTCTTTTTTGGCAGCTCTGTGCATGCGCAGGCTGGGAACTAGTTCATTTCTGTCTGAGCCCAAAGGCAACTGATGACTGCCAGACTGCTCTGGCCCCATCTCTGCCTCTGATGCAGAGCCCTCATCTGAGCCTCCAGGACTGGCCCAGGTTCTTCCCCAAACTCATCAATACTGTCCGACTCTGTTGCCAGCTCCGCCAACCTCCAGTGGGCCACAACACATGCATCTGTTGTAGACCAACAGTGGCCAGTGAAGCTGGCAGCAGATTTGGACAGTGAGGAGGTTCGGGAGGAATAGGGGCCAGTCCCGGAGTCTGGGGAAGGCTCTGACAATGCTCTGCATTGGAGGCAGAGATGGGGCCAGGACCGTGTGAAGAGTTAACAGCTGCCTTCAGAGACAGACATCAGTGAGAAAGAACAGCTGGACCCTGTTCCCAGTGTTCACATGCACAGAGTTGTCAGAAGGAGGAACAGCTGATGAACAAGGGCCAACTTGGAAGTAAAGTCACAGGTGGACAGTGAATGGCCCTTCCCTAGGCTTAGAGAATAAAAGAGAAGTGAAAGGAGAGTGGGGCTTTGCAGGAGACAATTCATTCATTCCAGCATGCTTGCCAAGTATTGTGGTGTCTGAAAGATATAGGCCTGGCCACTCTCCAAGCCTGTAATTGGGAGCTATTGTGAAAGACTGTTGGCTGGAACTTTGTTGGAGAAGAAATTCATTGTAAATCAAATAAAAGGGGTTTATCAGGATGAGGACTCAGCTTCATGCATTTGGAGGAAGCCTAGGTCAGAACAACATCTACCCAGATGTCCCCATATTTTGCAAGCTATGGGCTCCACCCATGGCTCTTTCTGTTGGTCCCATCAGATTCCCCAGCAGTGATATTGGACAAGTTTCTCCAGGAGCTGCATATTGTACACCAGGTCATGAGAAACCAGCAAAGGAGCAAAGGAGAACTACAAGAGATTTTCAGACCGGTGCCATCAAGAGGGTCTACCACTAGCTGTGGCAATTCGATTTGGCTCTCCACATAGCACCTGTGCACAGCTCACCCTTCTAAGCAACTTGACTACTATTATCTGGGACCATTCCCAGCTGAAGCAGATGATCAATCCAGTGGCCTTTCGGCTGACTCTGCCACATACTATGCGGATCCACCCAATGTTTCATCGGCCATTGCTGGTATCTGTGGCAGCTAATAGTCTGCATTATCCATAGCAGGGGTGTCAAACTCAAGGCCCAGGGACCAGATCTGGCCTGCGGGGTGCTTAGATCTGGCTCATGGGGCTGCTCTGGAAACATCAAAGGACCAGCCCACATTACCTCTGCCAGCAAAAATGGAGCTCAGGAGGGCCGTGGGCAGCCCTCTGATTTCTACCATGATGGCCTCCTGCAGTCCTCTGCCAGAAAAACATGGAGATACATTTGTCGTTGTAGCAGAAAATGGAGCTCAAGAGCCTTTTTTCACTGGCAGAGCACTTGGGCCACCAGAGGTGTCCCCAACACAACCCTACTGTAGCCCTCATGAAATTGAGTTTGAAACTCCTGGTTCAGAGCCTCTGCTGGCCAGACCAATAGCTGGAGCAGTAGAGTACTAGGTGGATAGCATTACGGACTCTTGCTGGTTGGTGGGCCGGTTTCAGTATTGCATGGAAGTATTACAGTCAAGAGGGCTTCACTTGGGTGGACCCTTCCAATGCCCATGCCCCTTGCCTGGTCTGGGATTTTCATACCTGGTTCCCGCAAGGCCCTCATCTGCTTGGTCCCAGGGGAGGGATAGTGTCATGGTCCTGTTGGAGCTTGAGTCCAAGAAGGAGGATGAGATGGAGCTAGGGCCAATGGAGGAATGACTGGAGGAGCAGGACAAGGCAGTTCTGGATTGCTTGGGCCTGGGAAGGGTTGCTGGCAAGGGGGAGGGAGTGCAGGAGGACCAGGAGAGGGGGAGGATAGGACGGGCCGTGGAATGGAGGAGTGATGGAGCTCTGGTGGTGAGCAATTACCTCTCCCCTGCTGAGAAAAAGAAAGAAATCACAACTGATAAGGAAACAGGACAGCCTCAAAAGTGAGATGCAGATTTCCTTTCAGTGTGTGAAAACATTACAGGCACATTTCTAGAAAGGGGATGCAGGAGATTCAGTATGAACATTCAGCTAAGGCCCCAAGTCAGAGGTGCCAAACTCATTGTAGTTATCCTCTGGGGGCCAGGGGGAGGGCGTGGCTAGGGAAGGAGTATGGCTGGAGTGGTCACATCTGATTGGGCATGGCCAGAGGGAGTGGCCCACATGATGTCACTTGTGTGGGTGGTGCCTCTGGGGGCTGGGTGGGTTGGGGAGGGAATCCAGGGATTTCCGATGAGTGAGGCGGTGGACAGGATACTCATCCTGCAGGGTGAGGTGAGGTAAGGCAGGGGGCAGGACAGCTATAGCCAGAAATCTGTTGGCCACCATACATTCACCATCTTATGTGTGCAGGGGGATGGTTTCCAGCTGTAAATGCAGCCTGCTAGCCCCTCAGCTGGCGCACACTGCAGCTCCGAAGCCTTCTACCTCCACCAGGCTGGCCGTCCAGGCAGCAAGTGGAGGTGAGAGGGAGGAACATGATGTGGATCGCTGGACACACTAACACTGTCCCACTGTCAGTTTCAGCTTGCTGTTGGAGAGCAGGTTGCCGTTGATCATCTTCTTGGCCCCTTGCAGGTCTTGCCATTGGCCTGTGTGTGGCTCACAGTGATGCCGAGGTATGTTAGGTGCACAAGAGGGGTGTTTTGCCAGCAGGCCCAGTAGGAAGCAAGGGAGGGTGTGGTGCTTCCCTGGCTGCTACCAGACCCAATACATGGTGCCTGGCTGGGCTTCCCCAAAGTGTAGTGGTTGGTGGAGTAGGAAGTAGCCAGTCCCAAGGCTGGAGGAAGAGGGCTTTTGAGCCCTGGACACAGGTTCAGGCAACACCCTGCCGACTCACCCACACATGAAGAGGAAAGCCCCGCTACACCTAAGCTTACCACAGGCCACGGCCAAGCCACACCTTCCAGGAACACCAGCTGACAGGGAATTTGGCTGCAACCCTCAGCTCAGAACGGATATGCAGTGGGAGTGGGGGTGGCTGCAAGACAGAAGGCTGCCTTCAGTCCAAGGAAGGGACTGCAGCCTCTGGGACTCAGTCTGAAGGAGTTGCATCAGTCGGGCAGCACCCTGAAAGCACTCCTGAAGCTTGGCTCTCTCTGTTAAGCAGCCCCAGTGAAGGAGGCGCATCATCAGTGCAACTCTGCTGCCACTCAACAGACCCGCCCAGCCCAAAAGAGGTGACGCAGCCAGCTAGAAAAGCTGAGTAGAAGTGATAAAGCATGCCTAGGCCCAGAAGGCGAAAGATGGCCAATGTGAACGGGGAAAGCCAGATCCCCATTGGTCCCCTGGCTGTCCAGCCCAGCAGAGATGGGGGGAGACATGCAATCCCAGCTGGGCTTGGGCAGCCATGGCATTGATGGGGATCCAGCTTTCACCACTCACAGTGGCTGCCTTTTCCCTGTTGGGAATGGGCGTGCTTTGCCTCCTTCGGGCTGGGCAGATCTGGTGTTCCAGGAGGCAATGGCAGAAGCCTAATGGACCTGTGCAAGCTGCTGGAAGCCTCAGTGGTGCTGAGGTGCATCGGGTGTGCAAGGGGAACATGCTCCATGTGTGGGCCAAGGACAAGATACGCAAAGGGACTGAGGAGATGACCAGTGGTGACCTGCTCTCCAAATGCAAGCAAAACAGATGGGATAGGGTAGGTAGGCTGATGGTGTCTGGCAGCAGCTGCCCCACATCGTCCTTACCTTATCTTGGCCCTCATCAGCAGAGATGGGTGACACAAGTAGGACTGGTAATGTGCATTACATGTTCTCCCCCATCTCTGCCCTCTGCCAGTGCTGATGCCATCATGCCTGCTTCTTGGAAGGCTACTTGTGGAGTCCCTGCTGTTGGACACCTCCTCCCCTGCACACACACTCCTAAAAGGCTGGTAAGTGTGGCTGTCCTGGAAATGGTAAGAGGCTGGCCCACATCACTTCAGCCCTGCCCATCACAACCCAGCAGATGAGCATGTGCACAAGAGGAGGTGGGAGCACAAGGCACTTTGGCCTGGCACACGGCATCCCAGCAGGCATACATGTGCACAGGAGAAGGCGGTGCACATACACATACACACATACACACATACCAACAGCCTCCTCCTGTGCACATGCATGACTGCTGTGATGGCATGAGCTAGGCCTGTGAGCATGTGTGCCCACTGCCTATTTCGCTCCTTTGCACCTGCCAGGATGGGCTGAAGTGATGTGGGCTGGTCCCTTATCATTTCCAGGATGACCATGCAGGTGGATCCTACCACATCGCAGGCCTTGAGTTTGACACCCATGCCCTTAGTTTTATTCTAATAAGCAGACCCTGCATTTAGAGCCAGAAGAGATAAGGGGATATAGCAGCATATAACTTTGAGCCTGACCTCCTTTAAAGGCCTGACCTGGGCAGCGAATTAATCACTGAAAGGCCCAAATAAAAAAATCCATCTTTAAAAAGTTGTCGCTTGAACAGTACCAAGAAGGATATACTTTTATAACCATATAGTAATATTACAGTAAAGCCCATGTCACACTGCACCAACAGATGGAAAGAGGATGTAAAATGGAGAAAAACGCTTGCCATCTGTTGGTTAACGCGATGCATCTGTTCTGTACTCACTGCGTGTGTGATTCATACGTTCTATCCGTCCAGCATCCGTCGACTGAGATTTCATCCGCTCAGAAAGTTTTGAGCTGCACAAAACTTTTTGAGCAGATGAACTTTCCTCCATGTCCGTTTTACATCTGTGACACATATGGGGAACAAACGTTCTACGTCCATCGTCATCCGTTACATATCCGATGTATCTGCTCGGCATCCGCTGCGCATCCACGCAACTCAAATCCGCTCCAGCGGAAAACGGACACAGGGAGGAAGCGAAACGGATGCGGAACGTCCACGCAGCGTTAGTAGCATGGACATAGAAAGGATGAAAGCAGATGCAGCTCGCATACAAAGCATTAAAACAGAAAAATCGTTCGTTTAAGGGACGTATCTCAGATATTTAGGATGTCTGGAGGATGTCTAGAGGATGCAGAAGGACACCTATCGGAAAACCGATATTTCCTATAAAAAGGGGGAGGAAATCACCTGGATCTCACTTTCAATCCAGCAGCCCTGGTGTGCAGACCTCTTCAGCCTTGCGCTTGCTCTTGCTCTTCTACATCATCCAGTCATCTCCACCATGGATCGTCGCACACTCCTTTTGGTAGCCACCATCGTTCTACAGCAGTGCCAAGCCCTCTTCAGGCTCTTTCACCTGTCCTAAGCAAGGAAAAGGAGGCATTCAAGAAGTGTGTGGGTCTGAAGATGGATCGCAAGAAGATCGGAGTACGGACTGTATGACAAGCTGATGGTGGAGCTGAGGAACGAAGACCCTCGTGCATTCCAGAACTTCATGAGGATGCCACCAGCCATGTTTGATGAAGTTGTGGAGCGGCTGAGACCCAGGTTGACCAAGGCAAACACCAACTTCTGGCCCAGCCTGGACTCTGGGCTCAAGGTGGCACTGACTCTGCGCCACCTTGCCTCTAGGACCACATACAGGAACATGCAGTATGCCTGGAGGGTGCCACACAACACCATCAGCATTGTGGTCAGAGAAGTGGTGCAGGCCATCATCAAAGAATACCTGGAGGAGCTCCTCCAGTGCCCCACCACTGAAGAAGGCTGGAAGAAAGTTGTAGAACAGTTTTATCAGAAGTGGAACTTCCCCACACCGTTGGAGCCATAGATGGCAAGCACGTGGCCTGCAAAGCTCCAGCCAAGTCAGGGTCCACTTATCACAACTACAAGGGCTTCTTCAGCATCATCTTCTTTGCCATGGTCGACACTGACTACAAGTTCATGTACATCGATGCTTCATGCAACGGGTCAGCTTCAGACGCCCAGGTATACAACGCCAGTGACCTCAAGGAGGGGCTGGAACGCAACCTCATCATGGGTTTCCCAGATCCAGACCCCCTGTCCAATGACACACAAGATGTGCCCTACTTCATCGTGGGGGATGACGCCTTCTCCCTCAGAACCTACCTCATGTAGCCCTACACTTCCAGATACCTCACCCGTGAAGAGAGGATCTTCAACTACAGGCTGTCCAGGGTAAGACGGGTGGTGGAGAACACCTTTGGCATCCTGGCCAACAGGTTCCAGGTACTTCTCACCACCATGCAGCATCGCCCAGAGACCGTGAGGAACATTGTGGAAGCTTGCTGCATCCTGCACAATCTCATGCGCACCTGCTACCCAGTGTTGCAGAACAGGCTCGTGGACCGCCAACAAGGCAATGGGGACATGGACTCTGGTGAATGGAGGCAAGGACTAAACCTGATAGACACTGTGGATGTGCCAGGCCCCAACAGAGCTTCACGTGAAGGGAAGAAGCAGCACAAACTCCTGAAACACTGGTGCAACTCCCCAGCTGGAGCAGTGGAGTGGCAAGACAGGATGGTAGATGCTTAATGGATGCTTCCTTCAGCCTGTCTCATCACACTGATGAGATTGGGCCATGTATGTTGAGCGGCCCTACAATGAACAGGCCATTTAATAAAGAGTTGTGTTTATGTTGAAATGTGTGGATCAATGATTACATTGTTATTGATAATAAAGGGCCATAGGTGTGGCACCTGGGAGGGTGGACCATACAGTCCCACTATGCTTGCACTGGAGGCTTACCTATCCCACAGTTATTACCCATCCCACAGCTATTACCCATCCCGCAGCTATTACCCATGCCACAGGTATCCCTGCCCATCCCACTGCTATCCTTACCCATCCCACAGCTATCCATCCCACAGCTATCCTTACCCATCCCACAAGCATGCAAAGGTTCAAACCATTTCTAAAAGTTTCCACCAAGACTTTATTTAGTAAAAGAACTGAACCAAGTGTGTGAAGCAAAGATAACCTTTATTAATAACAAACTGTAGGACTTTATTAAAAAAGCAAAATGAACCAAGAAAAGTGTCCCAAGCAAAGAAAAAGTCAACAGGTAACAACCCATTCTCTGGCACTCTTCTCAGTCAATCTGAGGCATGCCCATGGTCTCAGGGGTGAAGGGTCCAGGGGCTGTGGAGGTGGCAGTGGCTGGAGTTCTTGTCTGAGGCACCATTGGGGTGCCTGGCCCCGAGACGACAACAGGGGATGGTGTGTGCAGGAAGCTCTCAGAGAGCTGGCTCAGTCCCGTGATGTTGATAGGCCCTTCCTCCAGGACATGGGATATCAGTCCCAACACCGATGACAGATGTTCTGAGGCCAGGCTTGGCTGTGGGGTGGAGGAAGGAGGAGTGTAGTGGGGCTGTCTGGTCTGCAGCTGAGCGAGGTGAAGCGTCAGTAACATCTGTGGCGTCGTTGGAATTTGTGGCGTCGGTGGCATCTGTGGCGTCGGTGACATCTGTGGCATCGGTGGCATCTGTGGTGTTGGTGGCATCTGTGGCAGGCGAGGAACCTGTGCCTGGGCTGGGAAGGGCTGCCTGTGCTGCTGGAAGTCCTGGTATCCGTAGCCTTGGTAGGTGAGGGGCTGTTGAAAGCCTTGGAAGGGCTGTGACATCACCTGGGGTGGAGGAGCAGACCTGGAGTGGGTCAGAGCAGGTTCAGCTGGGCCTGGAGGGTGGTGCAGAAGACCTGTGATCCTCTCCTTGATCACCTGGTACTGGGCTTCGGGCATTTCCATGAGGGTCTGGTTCACGTAGGTGAGGAAAGGCTTTCTGTTGGAGGATGGAATCTCGAAGTGTACCAGCTGAGAGAGGAGATCTATGTTGCTCTTGATGGTGTCCCTGATCTCCAAGAGGACAATGTGGCTCTGTCCCTCCGGTCAGCTTCTCTGCCTGCTTTCTGTGGAGGTGGAGCTGGGTGTGGGTGTGGGTTGGTCTCTGGTGGCCGTGGCCTCTTCTTGCTCCATCTGCATCAGGGGATCCTCCATGTGCTCCAGCATGGGGTGTGCAGCTGTCGGGGGGTTCTCTGTTGGGGGGCGCTCCAAAGATACCTGCCTGGACACAGGAGCTGATTCTGGGCCAGAAGAGGACTGGCTGTCTGTGGGCTGCCTGAGAGAGAGGGTTGTGAGAGGGGCTGCTCCTCGGTGGCGGATCTCACCTTCCAAGAAGCTGTACTTTGCCATGACATAGGTCTCCCACTTGGTGAGCTTGACCGCGGCCTGGCCAGACTTCTTCAGTTGCAGCTTCCCGTACCAGGTGTGCATGTGCTTCCACCACCCGAGGAGGACATCTGAAGTGTAGCCCAGGCTCTCTGCCTTCTCTCTCCAAGCCGCCTGCTTCCGCTTGGTGTCTCGATAGAGCCTGTGTCCCTTCCTCCAGAGGTACTCGTTCTCCTTCAGCCATTCGAGCACCTCCTCCTCATGTTCCTCTGCAATGGAGTACTGTCTCCTCTCCCCCTTTTCGTGCAATTGCCTCTTCCTCCCTCTGGCAGGGCCTTCTGGGCCCTCATCAGCAAGGCTTTGAGGTTCTAGGGGCTGGTCCACCACACCACCAGCAGCAGCAGCAGTAGCACCACCACCAGCAGCAGCAGCAGAGTCAGCACTAGCAGAAGCACCAGCACCAGCAGCACCAGCAGCACCAGCAGCTCCAGCAGCACCAGCAGTAGCATGAGCAGCACCAGTACCAGCAGGACCAGCAGCAGCACCAGCAGAGTCAGCACCAGCAGAAGTACCAGCACCAGGAGCAGCACCAGCAGAAGCACCAGCACCAGCAGAGTCAGCACCAGCAGCAGAAAAAGCCCCAGCAGAAGCAGAGTCAGCGCCAGGGGGTGGGATGGTGGTCTTGTCCTTCTTGCCAGGGCTGGCAGGAGTAGGCACAGGCTTCCTCTTCTTTCCCATGGTTGTTGGCTGAAGATGTGTCTGGCAGCAGGTCTTTCCTCTGAATGGTGACCTGCTTGCGAGCTGCTTCCCTTTATACCCGCGGGGCTGATGCAATGCATCCTCCCCGCATGCGCAGTGAACACTTTGCATCCGCTAGGCATCCGCTAGGCATCCGTGATGCATCTGCGTCATCCGCTTGGCATCCGCTCTGCATCCGTTCCTTCCGCTGCGCGTCTGCTTCGCTGTTCTCCCATGGAAGCCCTGCGGATGTGTCATCCGCTTCCATCCGCTAGGCTTCCGTTGAGCATCCGCTTAACATCCTCGCTACATCCTCCCCACGTCCGTTCCTTTCCGTTGTTGTCCATTCTCTTTATGTAAATTTGGGGCACTTTTGAGAGCGGATAACAACGGATGGAAAATTTGCTCGTCCGCTGTGTACTTTTTACATACGTTTTGCATCCATCGGCCGATGTGACCTTGTCTTTATATAAGTAAATAAATGCATTAATATAAGTTACCATAAGATCAAACTCTCCATTTTGGCCAGTAAAGATCTGCAGGATGCTGTCCAGGCTGAAAACAGGGTGCAGGGGGCACAGCAGGGTACTTCAGGAAGTGTCCATCCCATCTCCCTCCTCTGTTCCCTGTTCCACCCCCCCCAACTCCCACCAGCCTGCAGAGAACTACAATGCTGATCCGGCCCTCAAAGGAATCCAGTTTGACACCCCTGCTATAGATAGTAAAGGCAGGGCAGAGGGGGAGTACTCTCACACTTGCCAGCCTCTGTCTAAATCAGAGAGAGAGAGAGAGAGAGAGAGAGAGAGAGGGAGAGAGGGAGGGAGGGAGGGCACTCTTTGTGCACTCACCTTGGGTGAGTGATGGGTCCTCACTCACTCATGGGACCCTATGATATAGAGGTGGTATTCAGCAGGTTCTGACCAGTTCTGGAGAAATGGTAACAGGAATTCTGAGTAGTTCAGAGAACCGGCAAATACCACCTCTGACTGATCCCACCCCCATCTAGAATAGAATAGAATTCTTTTATTGGCCAAGTGTGATTGGACACACAAGGAATTTGTCTTGGTGCAAATGCTCTCAGTATATATAAAAGTAAAGATACATTCGTCAAGAGTCAAGAATCATAAGGTACAATGCTTAATAATAGTCAGTCCAGCTTTATTTAATTCTACTTAGATATTTCAAAACTGAAATTGAAACATGAAGGACACATCTCTGTTGCTTCTTTATGGGAAGAGCACCTGACTTTAATGGATTTATCAAAGCTACAAACCAGGCCTCAGCCTTGGAAGACAACCTTAGCAATTAGAAATTCTATCCAAATTCTTTATGAGCAAGAACCTTAAATGTGCACTTCAACTCTCCTGGCTAACCAGTTTTATATTCATGAATCTCTTTCTGTCACATTTATACTCTCCAGCTGAAATTGAGAGGCAGCACAAAAATGGTGAGGATGTACATCTTTATAATCTGTTTTTCCATTATGTGAAAAAAATAGAATAAAAGTCAAATATTACTGAATCTTATGATAAATTATATAACAGGGCCTCCTACTTGATGTTATGATCATTATTTATAATAAATGAAAGTTTACATTGTGGAGGGAAAAAAATCTACTTTACAAGATAAGTCAAAAATCCATGAAAAGATTAGCCTCTAAGGCATGAGAGGATGAGTATCAGGGAATTGAAAAAGAGTTACAGAAAATGCCACAGAAAAAGGACATTAAGTTAAAAATGGATATAACCAAACATAAAATGGGTCTAATAGAAAAAGAAGAATTAGCACAGAAAATTAGAGGTGCTAAACAGAACTACTTTGAAGATGCAGATAAACCAGGTAAATGGTTAGCACATAAATTGAGAAAGGAGAAAGAATCAAGGAAAATATTGCAGTTAATAGATAACCAAGGCCAAGTTTGCTATGGTAGTAAAGGGAAGAAGGAAATCATTTAAGACTATTATGGGAAATTATACACACAAGAGAATATTGATGAGGAAAGAGTTAAACAGTATTTACAGAATGCTAATTTACCCCAGATACCTAAAGAGATTGAAATAATGTTAGAAAGCAGTGTCACCATGGAGTTAACTGAAGCACTCAAGAAGCAAAATAATGGAAAGGCACCAGGCCCAGGGGGACTTTCGGCAGAATTTTACAAAACATTACACGAATCATTGAATCTTCCATTGCTAGAAGTTATGAATAAAGTTATGTTAAAGAAGAGGATACCAGGAAGAGGATACCTAAATCATGGTCAGAAGCTTAAGGCCCTGTCACACTGGCCGACGGATGCAAAATGTTTGTAAAAAGGACACAGCGGACGAGAAAAATGTTCCATCCGTTGTTATCTGCTCTCAAAAGGGGCAAAAATTTGCGTAACCAGAGCAGACAACACGAAAAGGAACGGACGGGGGGAGGACGTAGGGCGGATGGAAAGTGGATGCTCCACAGAAGCCTAGCGGATGGAAGCAGATGGGAGCGGATGGCACATCCGCAAGGCTTCTGGGGGAGCGCAGCAAAGCGAACGCGGAATGGATACAGCAGATGCAGAGTGGACACCGAGCGGATGAAGCGGATGCACAGCGGATGCCGAGCGGATGAAGCGGATGCACAGCGGAAGCCTAGCGGATGCCTAGCAGAAGCCTAGCGAAATGCCTAGCGTTCACTGCGCATGCGGGGAGGATGCATTGCGTCAGCCCCGCAGATATAAAGGGAAGCAGCTCCCAAGCAGGTCACCATTCTGAGGAAAGACCTGCTTCCAGACACATTGCCTGCCTGCCTGCCAGCCTGCCTGCCAGCCTGCCTGCCTGCCTGCCTGCCAGCCAGCAACCCCACAACCATGGGGAAGAAAAGAAAGCCTCAGCCATCTGCTGCCAGCCCTGGCAAGAGGGACAGGGCCACCCTCCCACCCCCTGGCCCTCACTCTGCTTCTGCTGGGGCTTCTGCAGCACGGGCTCGCTCTTCTGGGGCTGGGGCTTCTGCTGCTTCTGCTTCTGGAGGAGCTGATGATGCTGCTTATGACGGTGGTGCTTCTGCTGGTGCTTACTCTACTGATGCTGCTTCTGGCGGTGGTGCTTCTGCTGGTGCTTACTCTGCTGATGCTGCTTATGGCGGTGGTGCTTCTGCTGGTGCTTACTCTGCTGATGCTGCTTCTGGCGGTGGTGCTTCTGCTGGTGCTTACTCTGCTGAAGCTGCTTCTGGCGGTGGTGCTTCTGCTGGTACGTACTCTGCTGGCGCTGCTCCTGGTGCTGGTGCTTCTGCTGGTGCTTACTCTGCTGGCGCTGCTCCTGGTGCTGGTGCTTCTGCTGGTGCTTATTCTGCTGGCACTGCTCCTGGTCCTGCTGGTGCTGCTGGTGCTCCTGGTCCTGCTGGTGCTCCTGATGCTGCTGGTGCTCCTGGTCCTGCTGGTGCTGCTGGTGCTCCTGGTCGTGCTCGTGCTGCTGCTGGTGCTGCTGGTGATTCTCCTGCTGGTGCTACTGGTGCTGCTGGTGGTGGTGTGGAGGAGCATCCCCTGCAACCTGGAAGCCCCTCTGATGAGGGCCCATGTGGTCCTGCCAAAGGGAGGAAGAGGCATACGCGAGAACGGGAGAGGAGGCAATACACCATTGAAGAGGAACATGAGGATGAGGTGCTGGAGTGGCTGAGAGAGAATGAGTATCTATGGCGGAAGAGACACAGGCTCTATAGGGACACCAAAAGGAAGCAGGCTGCTTGGAGAGAGAAGGCGGAGAGCCTGGGCTACACTTTGGAGGTGCTCCTCGGCTGGTGGAAGCACATGCACACCTGGTACGGGAAGCTGCACCTCAAGAAATCTGGCCAGGCCGTGGTCAAGCTGACAGACAGAGAGACCTACATCATGGCCAAGTGCAGCTTCCTGGAGGGTGAAATCCACCACAGAGGAGCAGCCCCTCTCACAACCCTCTCTCTCAGGCAGCCAGTCCTCTTCCAGCAGAGAGTCAGCTCCTGTCTCCAGGCAGTATCTGTTGAGCGTGCCACGACGGAGACCCCCCCGACAGCTGCACTACCCGTGATGGAGCGTGTGGAGGACCCCCTGACGCAGTGGGAGAAAGGAGACGGCACTTCCACCACAGCCCAAACCGCATCCACCCCCAGCTCCACCTCCACAGAATGGCAGAGAGGCAAACTGTAGGGACAGAGCCACACTGTACTGCTGGAGATAAGAGACACCATCAGGAACAGCATAGATCTCCTCTCTCAGCTGGTACACACCGATGTCCCATCCTCCAACTGCAAGCCCTTCCTCACCTACGTCAACCAGACCCTCATGAACATGTCCGAATCACAGTACCAGGTGATCAAGGACAGGATCACAGATCTGCTTCACAACCCTGCAGACCCAGATGAAACTGCTCCCACCCAGTCCAGGTCTGCTCCTCCACCCCAGGTGATGTCACTCCCATTCCAAGGCTTTCCACAGGCCCTCACCTACCACTCAACATCACGGGGCTGAGCCAGCTGTCCGAGAGCTTCCTCAACACACCGTCCCCTGTTGTCCTCTCGGGGCCAGGCACCCCAGTGGCGCTTCAGACCAGCACTCCAGCAGCAGCCACCTCCACAGCACCTGGACCCTTCACCCCTGAGACTGTGCACACCTCCGAGTGACCGAGAAGAGTGCCAGAGACTGGGTGGCTACCTGTTGACTTTATTTTTGCTTTGGACACTTGACTTGGTTCATTTTTCTTTTACAGCTTGTTATAATAAAGATTATCATTGCTTCACACACTTGCTTCATTTATTTTTTTCAATAAAGTCTTGGTGGAAACTTTTAGAAATGGTTTAAGCCTTTGCATGCTTGTGGGGTGGGTTAAGATAGCAGTGGGATGGGCAGGGATACCTTTGGGATGGGTTAAGATAGGAGTGGGATGGGCAGGGATACCTTTGGGATGGGTTAAGATAGCAGTGGGATGGGCAGGGATACCTTTGGGATGGGCAGGGATACCTTTGGGATGGGCAGGGATACCTATGGGATGGGCAGGGATACCTTTGGAATGGGTAATAGCTGTGGGATAGATAAACCTCCAGTGCAAGCATACTGGGACTGTATGGTCCACCCTCCCAGGTGCCACACACCTATGGCCCTTCATTATCAATTAATAATGTAATCATTCATCCACACATGTCAACACAAACACAACTCTTTATTAAACGCCCTGTTCATTGTAGGCCCACTCAACATACATGGCCCAATCTCATCAGTGTGATGAGACAGGCTCAAGGAAGCATCCATTAATCATCTATCATCCTGTCTTGCCACTCCACCGCTCCAGCTGGTGAGTTGCACCAGTGTTTCAGGAGGTTGCGATGCTTCTTCCCTTCACGTGAGGCTCTGTTGTGGCCTTGCACATCCTGAGTGTCGATCAGGTTTCACCCTTGCCTCCATTCCCCAGGCTCCATGTCCCCATTGCCTTGTTGGTGGTCCACGAGCCTGTTCTGCAACACTGGGTAGCGGGTGTGCATGAGATTGTGCAGGATGCAGCAAGCTTCCACGATCCTCCTCACGGTCTCTGGGCAATGCTGCATGGTGGTGAGAAGTACCTGGAACCTGTTGGCCAGGATGCCAAAGGCGTTCTCCACCACCCGCCTTGCCCTGGACAGCCTGTAGTTGAAGATCCTCTCTTCACGGGTAAGGAGTCTGGAGGTGTAGGGCTTCGTGAGGTAGGTTCTGAGGGAGAAGGTGTCATCCCCCACGATGAAGTAGGGCACATCTTGCCTGACGTTGGGCAGGGGGTCTGGATCTGGGAAACCCATGATGAGGTTGTGTTCCAGCCCCTCCTGAGCTCACTGACGTTGTATACCTGGGCATCTGAAGCTGACCCGTTGCCTGAAGCATCGATGTACATGAACTTGTAGACAGCGTCGACCATGGCGAAGAGAATGATGCTGAAGAAGCCCTTGTAGTTGAAATAAGTGGACCCCAACTTGGCTGGAGCTTTGCAGGCCACGTGCTTGCCATCTATGGCTCCAACGGTGTGGGGGAAGTTCCACTTCTGATACCACTGCTCTGCAACTTTCTTCCAGCCTTCTTCAGCGGAGGGGCACTGGAGGAGCTCCTCCAGGTATTCTTCGATGATGCCTGCATCACTTCTCTGACCACAATGCTGATGGTGTTGTGTGGCACCCTCCAGCCATACTGCATGCTCCTGTAGGTGGTCCCTGAGGCCAGGTGGCGCAGAGTCCGTGCCACCTTGAGCCCAGGGTCCAGGCTGGGCCGGAGGTTGGTGCTCTGCTTGGTCCACCTGGGTCTCAGCTGCTCCACAACTTTGTCAAACATGGCTGGAGGCATCCTCATGAAGTTCTGGAATGCATGAGTGTCTTCGTTCCTCAGCTCCACCATCAGCTTGTTGTACAGTCCATACTCTGCTCTTCTCCCAATCCATCTTCGGAGCCAGACGCTTCTTGGCCTCCTGCTTTTCTTCCCGTAGAACAGTTGAAAGAGCCTGTAGATGGCTTTGCACTGTTGCAGAACGATGGTGGCTACCAAAAGGAGTGTGTGATGATCCATGGTGGACATCAATGGATGCTGTGGAAGAGCAAGAGCCAGATGAAGGCTGCAGAGGTCTGCACAGCAGGGCTGCTGGACTGAAAATGAGATCCAGGTGAGTTCTTCCCCCTTTTTTATAGGCAATATAGGTTTTCCACTAGGTGTCCTTTTGCATCCTCTAGGCATCCTCTAGACATCCTTAATATCCGAGATAGGTCCCCTCTGCGAACGTTTTTTATCGTTTTAATGCTTTGTATGCGAGCTGCATCCGCTTTCATCCTTTCTCCATCCGTGCTACTAATGCTGCGCGTCCGTTCTGCGTCCATTTCGCTTCCTCCCTGTGTTCGCTTTCCGCTGGAGCGGATTTGAGTTGCGCGGATGCGCAGCGGATGTAGCGGTCGCGTAACGGATGACGACGGATGCAGAACGGATGTTCCCCGTATGCGTAGCAGATGTCTAATGGACGTGTTGGATACATTTTCCGCTCAAAAAGTTTTGAGCAGCTCAAAACATTTTGAGCGGATGGAACTTCAGTCGATAGATGCTGGAGGATAGAGAGGAAGAAAAACGGACGCAGTGAGTACAGAACGGATGCATCGCGTTAACTAATGGATGGTAAGTGTTTCTCTCCATTTTACATCCTCTTTCCATCCGTTGGTGCAGTGTGACATGGGCTTTATATCACACTTGTTTCAAAAGAGGAGATCGATCCATTACAAGTCAACAACTATAGACCTATTTCCCTACTAAACAGATATTATAAAATCTTTGCTTCAATATTGGCAGAAAGACGTAAAAAATACTTTAATAATTTTATCCATCCTGATCAAAATGGATTTCTGCAAAAGAGACAAATTAAAGACAATATGAGAGTAATCTTGGTCACTTTGGAATACTACGAGGCACATCCTGAAAAACAAATGGCTCTGATATTTCTAGATGCACAGACGGCATTTGATAATGTGAATTGGCTATTCATGTTAATGCTGCTGGAACAGATGGGTTTTGCTAGAAAATTCATCCAAGCAATAGAAGCTATATATCATAAGCAAACGGCAAAGGTAATGATAGAGAGAGAACTGACAGACTCTATCGATATAAGAAAAGGAACAAGACAAGGGTGCCCACTGTCACCTTTGTTCTTTGTGTTAACCTTGGAAGTGTTAAACAGAAATATTAGAGAAGAAAAGGATATAAAAGGGATGAAAATTAAAAAGGAAGAATTTAAGTTGCAAGCATTTGCAGATGATCTGGTTTTCATCTTAGAAGACCCACTAGAAACAGCATCAAAATTGATAGAAAAGATAGAGACATATTGAAAGGTGGCTAGTAAAGATAAGTCAAAGATCTTGACAAAGAATATGCTATCAAGACAAAAGGAAGAACTGGGAAACCTATTGAAAATTCAGGTTATGAATAAGATGAAGTACTTGGGGATATACTTGAGAGCAAGATGCAGTACACTAAAAGAGAATAATTATATCAAACTGGAACAGCAGATAGCACTAGATTTGGCGAAATGGGAAAATTTACAACTGTCATTAAGAAGGAAAATATCAACAATCAAGATGAATATATTACCCAGAATTTTATATTTGTTTCAAACAATTCCAATTAGGCTTGAAAAGACTACTTTGAAGATTTAAATAAAATTGTGTTGAAATATATATGGCAAGGTAAGAAAGCGAGAATAAAGTTAAAATTTTTGCAAGATGCTAGAATAAGAGGAGGATTTGGTTTGCCTAATTGGGAGTTGTATTACCAAGCTACAAATTTGATGTGGGTAAAGGAATGGATAACATTAAGAAATACTAGGTTGTTGACACTAGAAGGACATGATCTACTAGAAGGACATTGATCTATTCTATCAATGGTTAGACAATAAAATATATTGTTGGGGTGGCATGCTTTTCTACGGTATAAAGGAACTAAATCACAGGGGTATTTTAGAAAACATTACATACGGGAGTCTCTGTGGTTAAACTGGGTGAAGACTAAAAGACAATGTCATTTGAAAATTCCAGTCAGACTATCGACTATTGAAGCATTTTCTTATCCTATAATATACAAAAAGGAACAAACAGTTAGATATGGTGAAATATTGAATGAAAAGGGTGAACTTATATCTATACAAAAACTAGAGGAACAAGCTATAAAGATGAATTGGTTTTCGTATGCGCAAATACATTCAAGGTATGATAAAGATTCTAAAACAGAAGGTTTCTATGATAAACTGACTGACTTAGATAAGATTTTGACAGGTACTGATGAAAAGGTGATTAAAAAATTATATGGATATTTATTAGAAATTAAGCTAGAAGAAGAACAAGTTAAAGAAATTATGATTGCTTGGGGAAAGAATTTTGGATATGGGATTGATTTAGAGAAATGGCAAAAATTGTGGTCTCAAAATTATAAAATGACAGTGTCAACAGCATATAAAGAAAATTTGTATAAGATGTTTTACAGGTGGCATTTTTCCCTGACAAGAATAACAAGAATGTTCAAGAATAAATCCGAAAAATGTTGGAAATGTCATCAGACACCTGGCTCATATTACCATATGTGGTGGATTTGTGCGGACGCTAAAAAATACTGGACTAAAATTCACACGTGGTTGGAAAAAATGATAAAAAAACATATAGATTTGAAACCAGATATATTTTGGGGGGGAATTTTACCTGAAATATATAGTAAAGCCTTGAAATACCTGATTGTAAATGTATTAACAGCGGCTAGGATTGTATTTGCTAAAAACTGGAAAAATGAGAAAACACCATCACAGGAGGAAATCATTAAGAAAATATTGGAATGTGATGAAATTAGTAGATTGACATTTGAAATTAGAGAACAAGATGATAAACAATTTTATAAAATTTGGGATCTATTCTATCAATGGTTAGACAATAAAATATAATAATGAAATATGTAGACTTTCAGAAAATAATAAATATATAAAGATGTATTCTTTTCTTATATCTACAAAATGATTCTAGCATAGATTTGGGATGATAATGTGAACTGTCATAAAACAAATTAAGTAAAATATGATTACTTTGTAAAACATGAATGAATAAAAGAATGGTCAAATGATTAATAATGATATTAATGTATTTAATATTTGATTGAAAATACAAGATTATATACAATGTAATTGTAATTGAAGACTACGAATAGAAGCAAAAAAATAATTTGTAAACCAACCGGCACACTGTATGTATATATATGGAAGAAGACTTGATGTTTTTATGTTTTATTTGTTTATGTTTGTTTTAAAAACCAATTAAAAAAAACAAATGAACAAAAAAAAAGATAAGTCAAAAATCCTTTGGGAGAGGAAATTTAACTTCATGTAATAGAAACAACTTTGATTTATCTCAGAACGTAGTCAGCGCATTCTGTAGTCAGAATGTAGTTATCATGTACTTTATTGCATTAAATGTCATTATTTAATTCATCAGAACTAATTTATTAAAAACTGTAAAGAAAGTTTTTAGGTGTTTTTAGCTCCATGAGTTTTTGAATGAAAAACCCTTATTCTAATAAATTAGAATGTCTTAACTATTTTTCTTAATCTGTGTTGGGTTGATTTAATAAAAACAACGAAATAAGCTTTAGTTTTATTAAATTAAGTAATACAATATGAATTTTAAGAAAAAAATGTCTGGTATATCTGAAAGAATGTTTATTCAAAGCTAGTCATAGATCTTTTGTAGCTGGAACTGTAATTTGGAGTGGGACCAGTAGTCATATCATTTATTCAACTTTTGTTCGTTTTGATTTCAAATTCACATGTTGTCATTATGATGCTAAATAATAGTGACTGCTCCTAATTAAACATGTACTGTTTAACACTAAGAGCAATTCTATGGCCACCAGTAATATTTTCCATCCATACAGAATATGTGGATTAGTTTATCAGTGCCTATCTTCTCTTTTAGGGATTGCTCCTTTCTCATTGATCCCTGCATCTCTCCTTTCCTTTCCCAGATATTAGCAAACATTGATGCCTTCATCCCCTCCATTTTCCCATTATTTTCTTTGAAATGTAGGCTCCTCCTTTCTTCTTCCAACTTGTATCATTGCTGTGATGTTTCAATAATCAAAGTCAACAAACTGTCCTTTCTAAAGCCCCTATCACACAGCACCAATGGATGGAAAGAGGATGTAAAACGGAGACAAACACTTGCAATCCGTTAGTTAACGCGATGCATCCGTTCTGTACTCATTGCGTCCGTTTTTCATACTCTCTATCCATCCAGCATCCGTCTATTGACATTTCATCCACTCAAAAAGTTTTGAGCTGCACAAAACTTTTTGAGCAGAAAATGTATCCAACGCATCCATTCTGCATCCGCAATGCATATGGGGAACATCCGTTCTACATCTGTCGTCATCCATTATGTGTCCGCTATATCCGCTAGGCATCCGCTGCACATCCGGGCAACTCAAATCCGCTCCAGCGGAAAACGGACACAGTGAGGAAGCAAAACGGACGCGGAATGGACACAAAGCATTCGTAGCACGGACGGAGAAAGGATGAAAGCGGATGCAGCTCGCAAACAAAGCATTAAAACGGAAAAAATGTTGGTATAGGGGACGTATCTCGGATATTTAGGATGTCTGCAGGATGTCTAGACAATGCAGAAGGACACCTAGCGGAAAACCGATATTTCCTATAAAAAGGGGGAGAAAATCTCCTGGATCTCACTTTCAGTCCAGCAGCCCTGCGGTGCAGACCTCTTCAGCCTGCATCTGGCTCTTGCTCTTCCACAGCATCCATTGATGTCCACCATGGATCATCACACACTCCTTTTGGAAGCCACCATCGTTCTACAACAGTGCAAAGCCATCTACAGGCTCTTTCACCTGTTCTACATGAAGAAAAGGAGGCGTCCAAGAAGTGTCTGGGTCCAAAGATGGATCACCAGAAGAGCAGAGTATGGACTGTATAACAAGCTGATGGTGGAGCTGAGGAACGAAGACCCTTGTGCATTCCAGAACTTCATGAGGATGCCTCCAGCCATATTTGACGAAGTTGTGGAGCGGCTGAGACCCAGGTTGACCAAGCAGAGCACCAACCTCTGGCCCAGCCTGGACCCTGGGCTCAAGGTGGCACTGACTCTGCGCCACCTGGCCACAGGGACCACCTACAGGAGCATGCAGTATGGCTGGAGGGTGCCACACATCCCCCAACTTCATCGTGGGGGATGACACCTTCTCCCTCAGAACCTACGTCATGAAGCCCTACACTTCCAGATGCCTCACCTGTGAAGAGAGGATCTTCAATTACAGGCTGTCCAGGGCAAGGCGGGTGGTGGAGAACGCCTTTGGCATCCTGGCTAACAGGTTCCAGGTACTTCTCACCACCATGCAGCATCGCCCAGAGACTGTGAGGAGGATCGTGGAAGCTTGCTGCATCCTGCACAATCTCATGCACACCCGCTACCCAGTGTTGCAGAACAGGCTCGTGGACCACCAACAAGGCAATGGGGACATGGAGCCTGGTGAATGGAGGTTAGGCGAAACCTGATATACACTGTGGATGTGCAAGGCCCCAACAGAGCTTCACATGAAGGGAAGAAGCAGCGCAACCTCCTGAGACACTGGTGCAACTCCCCAGCTGGAGCAGTGGAGTGGCAAGACAAGATGGTAGATGTTTAATGGATGCTTCCTTCAGCCTGTCTCATCACACTGATGAGATTGGGCCATGTATGTTGAGTGGGCCTACAATGAACAGGGCATTTAATAAAGAGTTGTGTTTATGTTGAAATGTGTGGATCAATGATTACATTGTTATTGATAATAAAGGGCCATAGGTGTGGCACCTGGGAGGGTGGACCATACAGTCCCACTATGCTTGCACTGGAGGTTTATCTATCCCACAACTATTACACATCCCAAAGGTATCCTAACCCATTCCACAGCTATTACCCATCCCAAAGGTATCCCTGCCCATCCCACTGCTATCTTAACCCATCCCACAAGCACGCAAAGGCTTAAACCATTTCTAAAAGTTTCCACCAAGACTTTATTGAAAAAAATAAATGAAGCAAGTGTGTGAAGCAAAGGTAATCTTTATTAATAACAAGCTGTAAAAGAAAAATGACCCAAGTGTCCCAAGCAAAGATAAAGTCAACAGGTAGCCACCCAGTCTCTGGCACTCTTCTTAGTCACTCTGAGGCTAAGGGGTGAAGGGTCCAGGGGCTGTGGAGGTGGCTGCTGCTGGAGTGCTGGTCTGAGGCGTCATTGGGGTGCCTGGCCCCGAGAGAAGAACAGGGGACAGTGTGTGGAGGAAGCTCTGAGAGAGCTGGCTCAGTCCTGTGATGTTGAGAGCCCCATCCTCCAGGACATGGGGTGTCAGCCTCAATACCAGTGACAGATGTTCTGAGGCCGGGCTTGGCTGTGGGGTGGAGGAAGGGGCAGTGTAGTAGGGATGTCTGGTCTGCAGCTGAGTGAGGTGAGGTGTGGGTGGCATCTGTGGCGTGGGTGGCATCTGTGGCATGGGTGGCATCGGTGGCGTGGGTGGCATCGGTGGCATGTCTGGCATCGGTGACGTCGGTGGCATCGGTGGTATCAGTGGCATCGGTGGCACCGGTGGTGTTCGATGTATCTGTGCCTGGACTGGGAAGGGCTGCCTGTGCTGCTGGAGCTCCTGGTAGCTGTAGCCTTGGTAGGTGAGGGCCTGTGGAAAGCCTTGGAAGGGCAGTGACATCACCTGGGGTGGAGGAGCAGACCTGGACTGAGTGGGAGCAGGTTCAGCTGGGTCTGGAAGGTTGTGAAGAAGACTGGTGATCCTGTCCTTGATCATCTGGTACTGTGATTCGGACATGTTCATGAGGGTCTGGTTGACGTAGGTGAGGAAGGGCTTGTGGTTGGAGGATGGGACGTTGGTGTGTACCAGCTGAGAGAGGAGATCTACACTGCTTCTGATGGTGTCCCTGATCTCCAGCAGGAGAGTGTGGCTCTGCCCCTCCGGTCTGCCTCTCTGCCTTTCTGTGGAGGTGGAGCTGGGGGTGGATGTGGGTTGAGCTGTGGTGGAAGTGCCGTCTCCTTTCTCCCACTGCGTCAGGGGGTCCTCCACATGCTCCGCCACGGGTGGTGCAGCTGCCGGGGGGGTCTCCGTCGTGGCATGCTCCACAGATACCTGCCTGGACACAGGAGCTGACTCTTGGCCAGAAGAGGACTGGCTCTCAGCGGGCTGCCTGAAAGAGAGGGTTGTCAGAGGGGCTGCTCCTTGGTGGCAGATCTCACCTTCCAAGAAGTTGCACTTGGCCATCATGTAGGTCTCTCTGTCCGTCAGCTTGACTGTGGCCTGGCCAGATTTCTTGAGGTGCAGCTTTCCGTAACAGGTGTGCATTGCTTCCACCAGCTGAGGAGCACCTCCGAAGTATAGCCCAGGCTCTCCGCCTTCTCTCTCCAAGCAGCCTGCTTCCTTTTGGTGTCTCGATAGAGCCTGTGTCCCTTCCGCCAAAGATACTCATTCTCCCTCAGCCATTCCAGCACCTCATCCTCATGTTCCTCTTCGATGGAGTACTGCCTCCTCTCCCATTCTCGTTCTCGCGTATGCCTCTTCCTCCCTCTGGCAGGGCTATCCTGGCCCTCATTAGAGGGGCTTCGAGGTTGTAGGGGCTGCTCCTCCACACCACCACCAGCAGCAGCAGCAACAACAACAGTAGCAGCAAGAGGACCAGCAGCACCAGCAGCACCAGCAGCAGCACCAGGATCAGCAGCAGCAGAGTAAGCACCAGCAGCGCCAGCAGGACCAGCAGGACCAGGATCATCAGCAGCAGAGTAAGCACCAGCAGCACCAGCAGGACCAGGAGTACCAGGAGCACCAGCAGGACCAGGAGCAGTGCCAGCAGAGTAAGCACCAGCAGAAGCACCAGCACAAGGAGCAGTGCCAGCAGAGTAAGCACCAGCAGAAGCCCCATTTCCAGGAGCAGCACCAGCAGAAGCTCCAGCACCAGAAGAGTCAGCCCCAGCAGCAGAAGCCCCAGCAGAAGCAGAGTCAGGGCCAGGGGGTGGGATGGTGGCCCTGTCCCTCTTGCCAGGGCTGGCAGCAGATGGCAGAGGCTTTTTCTTCTTCCCCATGGTTGTTGGCTTGCTGGCTGGCTGGTTGGCTGGCTGGCTGGCTGGCAAGCTGTGTCTGGAAGCAGGTCTTTCCTCTGAATGGTGACCTGCTTGCGAGCTGCTTCCCTTTATATCCGCGGGGCTGATGCAATGCATCCTCCCCGCATGTGCAGTGAACGCTCTATATCCGCTAGGCATCCGCTAGGCTTCCGCTCTGCATCCGCTTCATCCGCTCGGCATCCGCTCGGCATCCGTTCCTTCCGCTGTGCGTCCACTTCGCTGTGCTCCCCCGGAAGCCTTGCGGATGTGCCATCCGCTTCCATCCGCTTCCATCTGCTAGGCTTTCGTGGAGCATCCGCTTTACATCCTGGCTACATCCTCCCCCCGTCCATTCCTTTCTGTTGTTGTCCGCTCTGCTTATGCAAATTCGGGGCACTTTTGAGAATGGATAACAATGGATGGAACTTTTCTCATTCGCTGTGTCCTTTTTACAAACGTTTTGCATCTGTCGGCCAATGTGACAGGCCCTTTAACTCCTCTGTAGAATCACAGAAACGTTGTACCAAGGGAAAACTGAGAGTGGAGTTGAAAAATACACAAGGAAAATGAAGGTGTAGGTTTAGTTTTGGATGAAAGGGATGAAAAGTATGGTAATATTTATTATGAAATATTTATTAGCATCTCCTGGTTGCTGTGGGAAAATAAAGCAATACAAAAATATAAAGTAAAATAAAAGTAGAAATATGCAGGCTAGCAATAGTTTCATGTTACAATTCTGTGAGAGGTGATCATGGAAGAATTATGGATGAGTTTTAAGATAATCTGAGCATTATTCCCAATGAATAAGATTAAAGGTGAAGAATTTTTTTTTTTTAAGTAGCAGTAACTGATGGCAGGACTAAGATATTCTGCATTTTGAATGCAAGAATGAATGAAAATGGTGATCATAAAATAAGCATTTGCGTAAGAAAAAATATGTTTCAGATGCATGCTTTACTTATTAGCTTATTTATGCTTAACATATAAAAAACAATGAATCAAGAAATGTGATACTTATGGTGAAAGATTACAATTATTAATGAACTCAGAATGATCAGAGTTTCCTTGGGAAAAAATAAACATGGAAGAGAAATAAATAAATAAAAGAAATGGAATCAAAGTAGATTGAGAGAAACAATGGCTCCTGTATGAAATATTATTAGAATACAAGTTATTTCCCCAAAAGAATCAATAGAAAACAAAAGAAAAAAGTTACCTTTATCTCATATCCTTAATTTCTTTTGCTTATTATTTTTTACTGTTTTTTGTGCTTCACACCATATTGATTATATGTATGTATATCTATGTGTGTATACACACACACATATACATGCATGCATGCATGCATACATACATACATACATACATACTGTCTTACATTATTAGATACTGAATACTGTGTATAGTTTTGGTTTTGTTAACTTAATGTCACTATTATTTAGTCCTTGTAATTTACTAAAAGTCTGACCTGCTGAATTTTCTATTTTATTTTATGCAGATTTTAAAAAGCAAGTAATGGAGTAAAAAAAAGTAACTCTATCTTACATCACCTTAAGGGAACAAATTTTCAGCCATCAGTTCAAATAACAGCACTGACAGCAGTAATAAGCTACAATCTAACATTTAGTACTGCATATGCAAAATGCATTACAGAACAGCAGCTTGGTCCAGACCTTATTTATTCAGTAAAGGTTCCACCAGTTTCAAAGAAACATATACTTCTAGGGAGTTTGCATTTTAATTAAAGTGGGAAGAGAAAGGTACAGCAATAGAACAGATCTGGAAAAGAAGCAGCCTGGTTACATTTAAAAGACAAAACAGTGCCACAAACAGGAAAAGAAAAATAAGGCAAGATAGTCAAATTAATTATATTCTGTTCTTGGATTCATCGTAATTTGCCAAAGCTACTCTGACTAGGGCTGTGCCATGCAATTATAGTACATGATATTGACTTCATTTGCAAAAGAAGAAGTTGTTGGGGAGGGGGTGGAGGATTCTGCCCTCCATCGGGAACTAGGAATCCTAGAATCACCCTGTTGAAAAACACAAAGAACTGCATCTTTGTGACTTGTGTTCTTCATTTCTATCTTGCACCAAATCATACTATATGGAAAGTGAAAACAACACCAGACTGACCTATTTCTACTTTCATCCCTTTTCAGCCATCCCAGAGGTGAGATTGTTGATGTTTGTTTTTTTCCTAGTTTTGTTCCGGCTCAGTCTTTTGGTGAATACTGCTGTCTCGCTCAGTGTGCACAATGAACACTCCCTCCACAAACCCATGTATTTCTTCTTGTCGAGCTTGGCCATGCTGGAAATAATCTATTCTTTTGTCCTTGCTCCCCTTACCCTAGCTAACCTCCTCTCTGCAAAGAAACCCTCCATCTCCTTGCCTGGGTATGGCACCCAGATGTTTTTCTTCATCTTCTTGGGAAGCAGTGACTGTTTCCTGCTATCCGTCATGGCTTATGACCATCTGCCAACCTCTGCACTATTCAAGCATTATGAGCTGGAAGGTGTGCACTGCCCTTGTAGCTGGGACCTTCACCATATGCTGCTTGTTTGGCATGCAGATCACTATCTTGATATTACGCCACCCATTCTGTGGCAACCATTAAATCAATCACTTTTTCTGTGACTTCCCAGCTGTCCTAAAACTAGCTTGTGGAGATACTCATGCTCATCATGCCACATTCTTCATCATCTGTGCCATTGTCATGGCTATTCCATTTCTCCTAATCTTGATCTCTTACATCTTCATAGTGAGGGCCATCTTGCGAATTAGCACCACTTCTGGTCGGCAACGGGCTTTCTCTATTTGTTCCTCTCACTTGATGCTTGTCATTATGCAGTACACCTGTGCCAGCATAACATACGTAACATACCTGCGGCCTGGCTCCAGATACTCATCACAGGAAGGTCAGGTGGTATCTATATGCTATACTTTTGGCACACCTGTGTTAAACCCATTGATCTATACCATGCGGAACAGGGAGTTAAAAGATGCACTGACCAAAATCCTGAGAAAGAATCTGCTGTGCAAATCAAGGGTGTAGCAATCCCAACTAGCACCACTGTGTAGTAGAAATACAATGCAAGATGTTGCAAAAGAACACAGCGTATGGGACTGAAATATTTATTCAAGTTTTATACACATAATATTTCCACTGATATTTCACAAGCACTCTGATTTATTGATCAAGATGGAATTTTAGTTTCTTCTAGGAAAAGTAAGAAATGTTGCTTACTGAAGCTAATGGGTCTTCTGTGGAGCTTGTTTTATATGTAGAAGTCAACATTTTATTTCCAGGGGGCAGTTTGAGAAGCATGCCAAAATGTTATTGCTTGCAGTAGATATTAACTGTCTTTTCTCCTTTTGTCATCAAATTCTGAAGAAAATATTAAAATGGATAGGAGACCAAAAATACATGCTTGAAAAGCAGCTGTTTGTATTGATATAGAGAAACAGGGCAAAGATATAAGAATTGAAAGTATAAGCCTGTTTAGAGATAATGGGTGAAAACTTAATTGTAAAAGGGATTCTGTAAAGGTACATAAGATAGTATTTGTTAAGCCTGGGTTCCCCAACCAGGGTTAGGGAGACAAGCTAAACAGAATGTGCAGCGTTAGTCAGATAGGCACACAGA
>BLBF01000032.1:32846560-32868841 GCA_015471245.1 Laticauda colubrina
TTATTTCACCTAAACCAGTTAGGGTAAACAATGTTATCCCTAACAGTATTTTTATGTTACAAATAGAAATAATTTTTGAAAATATGCTTAAAATAATAGATAAAATATTTATTGTAATCTAGTGGAATGTTTGTTAATAAACAATGAAATAAAGTGAACGAGATAATTAAATTAGGAAAGGATGGGAACATTTTAATTATTATTCATTATTTATAAAATATAAGTGAAGAGAAATATGGGAAAAAATTAATTATGGAAAGTTTTTAAGTGTTCCCAAGGAAGTATGATATTTAATTGAAAAGAAAGGTTAAAGATGTTAAGATTTTACTGAATTTTAATGATAGAATTTAACTGAAATAGAATGAGTGTTTTATTTTCATATATAATCTTTTTTTAAGAATATAGTATGTATTTTAAGAATGTACCAAGCAGAATTTGATTGGAAGTTATGTATTATATTGAATGTTATAATCTTAAAGGTATACATTGAAGTTTAAATAAGAGTTGAATGGATAAAATTAAAAGATATAAAGGTATCATACTCCAATTAGGAGAAAATTTGTTTAATGAGAAAAAATAATATGAAATTGAAACAGGACAGACAAAAGTATAAATACAATGATTTGAATTGAGATGAGATAATCAAAATAAAGTTGAGAAAATTAAAAGAGGGGAAAAACTATGTAGAAAATGTAAAACAGTAATAAGATATGGAATAGAACACAAAAATGAGCATGAAATTGAGTTTGTGTCTGTGTAAAGAAGTATAACCTGGGACCGTGCTATTTTCAAAAAAAGATGTTTTATTTGTATTATGTTCTTTTTATGAAAACCCAAATAAAATTTTCAAAAAAAAAAGAAGAAAAGCAGCTGTCTAAAAACTGAACAAATAATAGGGCCCACTGAGATTTGTTGATTGAAAAAAAAAATTAATCATTTCAATTACCACTAAAATTAATGTTTTTAACTGGATGTATTGTTATGTTGTTGTTTTTTAATGAGATTTAGTACCAGTGTATAATTTTCTGGACTATATGCTTGTATTTTGGCTTTTTCTGAATGGAGCTGGAAAAAAATTAAACCAGGAAGCTTTGAAAGCAATCTGTTGGTTGATTTACTTCAAAAATCAGTATTAAAGATAGTGACAGTAGGTTTCCCTTTTATTAGTACATTTGAATCTCATCTTTTAAATCTTTCTCAATTCTTTGCACTAAGGTAAAGGCAAAGGCAAAGGTACCCCTCACACATACATGCTAGTCGTTTCCAGCTCTTGGGGGCAGTGCTCATCTCCGTTACAAAGCCGAAAAGCCAGTGCTGTCTGAAGATGTCTCCAGGGTCATGTGGCCAGCATGACTAAATGCCAAAGGCGCACAGAACACTGTTTGTTCTTCCCACCAAAGTGGTCCCTATTTTTCTACTTGCATTTTTACATGCTTTCGAACTGCTAGGTTGGCAGAAGCTGGGACAAGTAACGGGAGCTTACTCTGTTACGCTAGGGATTCACACTCTAGCTGAACTGCTGACCTTTCTGATCGACAAGCTCAGCATCTTAGCTACTGTGCCACCGCGTCTCTCTGCACTAAATAAGCACTGCCTTTTTTTCTGTTCCTAAGCAAAGATAGCATCCCTTAACCAGAGCTACCACTGGGTCTACCAAAGACTGCTTCCCGAAGAAGCTGAACCTGACTATCAAGCTAGTTATTATTTAATCCAGTGTTTCACAGTCTTGGCTGGCATCAACTCCCAGAATTTCCAGCATGGGGAATTCTGAGGGTTGAAATCCCCACTTTTTAGAACATAGAATCATAAGGGTGGAAGGGAATCTCAGAGGTCTTCTAGTCCAGGAGACATTATACCGGCAATCCCCAACCTTTTCAGCTTTGCAGACAACCGAGGGGTGGAGGGAGAGGGAGTGGTTTTGTGTGAGTTGTAGGCAAATGCTCATGCAGCTTCATTTGTATGAGCAGCAAGCATATGTGCAAGCCACTTGCACAAATTGAGCTTCATGTATGCCTTTGCTTGCTACTGTAGTGGACCACGACCTGGGGGTTGGGGGACCTCTGCCTTACACCATACCACTCCAATGGTTGTTCACTGTATTTTTGAAAACCTCCAGAGTTGGACCACCCACAACTCCAGGCGGCAAGCTGTTCCACTGATGGTTCTCGGTGTCAGAAAATGTCTCCTTAGTTCTAGGTTTAATTTAATAAGTTTTTGCCATTTTTTTTATGCTAACTTCTTGTGCTTTGCAAAAAAAAGTCAATCCCCTCTTCTCTGTGATAACCCCTCAAATATTGGAAGACAGTTATCATGTTCCCCCCTCAATCCTTCTCTCCAATAGGCTAGACATTCCTAGCTTCCTCAATCATTCATTGTACAATTTAGACCTCCAGACCTTTTTATCATCTTTGTTGCTCTTCTCTGTACACAGTGCCATTTTTGTATGATGGTGATCAGAACAGAATGAAATGTTCCAAGTGTGGCCTCACTAATGCGGTGTAAAATGGCACTATCACTTCTCGTATTCTTGATGCTATTCCTCTATTCATGCAGCCCAAGACTGCACTGGCTTTTTGGGCAGCGGCAGCACATTGCTGGCTCAAACTTATTTGGTCGTCTTAAAATCATCTCAAAGTCACCAAGGTTGAAAAAAAAACACAGATTTAATCCATTGAATAATTTTGCACTGTTACAGCCATAGAGCTGGACGTATATTTTCAGGATTTTCAAGCCCATCTATCAAATAACTGGAGTAGCAGTCTAGTTTGAAAGTTCAGGCAAGACCCAATCTTTAAGCAAAGTGGAAGGATTGTTAGGCTTCTTATCGAGAAAACCAGAAATCTTGCAGTTAGAGATTTAAGGACATAGCTTTCTAATAAATATGTTTATTGCAAGGACTAAGGAAGCCATTAAAAAGAAATCCATCCAGGATCATGTAACATACAAGTCAGGTAATTTTATTTATGTGTAACATTTATATGTTTATATGCCCATCTTGTATTGAGCTCTGGGCGGATTGCAATCAACAAATTTCATGTGTCTTTTACTCCTGCCCCTGAGGCACAATGGGAGCCTTATTGTCTTGAATTGGAGGGGGGGAGCCTTATTCTTGTAATGGTCTCAGGCTGTTTGCTTCTTGCTAGAGCTGGCCCTCACTTTGTATGCTGAAGGACTCTCCTGAGTTCTCCTTCTGGCACCCAATTAGCACCATCTGCCTTGAATCTGGCACTTAGATAGTTGACTTAATCTTGATCAGTGAGAAGGTTAACCTAGGGATTCAGTGGTGGGATTCAACATTTTTTTATTACTGGTTCTGTGAGCGTGGCTTGGTGGGCGTGGCAGGGGAAGGATACTGTAAAATGTCCATTCCCACCGCACTCCTGGGGGAAGGTTACTGCAAAATCCCCATCCCTCCCCACCCCACTAACCTACTTTCCAGCTCCATTCTCCTGTGCAGGGCAACAAAAGAAGACCCACCTGATTGGCTGGGACTCGGGAGGCAGAAAATAGATGGGAGCGAGGCTAGTCAGAGGTGGCATTTGCCGATTCTCTGAACTATTCAAAATTTCCACTACCGGTTCTCCAGAACTGGTCAGAACCTGCTGAGTAAAAAATCTGGAACAGACAGCAGCCTACTAAATCATTCCATTTTTGTCCCTGATTATATCTGGTCATATTTTTTTTCTTACTTACTGTTGTCAGATTTTCTATTATATTCTATTTCTATGACTTCTCAAAGGTTTGAATGGACACAGATTTTTAAATTACAATTAGAGCACTGTCTTAGATCCCAAACTGAGTGTACTTTAGATTGGGGCTGTTGCAGAGGAATGACCTAATAGATTGAAAGCAATAGAAAACTGGCAGGATAAGAATACACATGATTAGAATTCAGGATATTCAGGATATTTGGGCTGAGATCAGGAAGACCCAAAATGAAGCTGCACTTGACATGGAATTCACTGGGTGACTTTGGCCCATTTTTATCTCAGTCCAATGAGGGGAAAATAAAGTGTGGAGAGAGTCTGTTGTGTACTCTCAAGTTTCCTCAAAAAAGATGGGGTATAAGTACCCTATAGGTCTAGAATTACCACATTCTTTCTTAGCATGTTTCCTAAAATATTCAGCTGGAGAAGCTGTTCATGTCAGGCAGGCATTTGGAAGACTGAATTACTCTTTAAAGAGTCCGTATGGTTCATAAGCAGGAAGGTATATTTAACCACAAAAGTGCTAGACAATCATGAATAAGCCACTATGGCTCATCTCCCAGCCTGAAGGAGACAATATGAGCCTGTCTTGTGAGGGTACTGCATGATGGAATGCTAAATCTGATCCCGCCCAAATGCTAAAAACAAGTTTATGCTTAATAGTCCTAAAAAAGCTAAAAGGGAAAAGCCTAAAAGGGAAAAGCATTTCAGAGGGGCTATCAGTGTTGATTGGCAGGGAAATGGATAGGATCGCAGGCAGCTAAGATGGCTTTTCTACCCTGCAACTGTACAAAGTCTATTTGTCAGCTAGCAATGGAATGCTGATCTTCAGGATTCCAAGGATCACTCTTGGAAGTAGGCAGTTCTCTCTAATACAATGGATTTTTTCTTTATGTAGTTTTTGAGGTGGCGTGGGGGAGGGAGGATTTTAAATAAGATAAGGGCGTCAAACTCATTTTCATTGAGGGCCACATCAGGGTTGTGTTTAACCTCGGGGGGACTGGGGGGGGGCATGACCAAGGGTATGTGACTCCACATACGCAAGGGTGGGATTCAAATTTCTTAACTGGTTTTGTGGGTGTGGCCTAATTTGTGGGTGTGACTTGGTGGTCACGTGACTGGCTGGGCATGGCTTGTATGTAAATATTGTACATATTTATGTAAAGATTGATTTTTTTATAAAAAAAGAAATCCCAAAATCAGGTAAAGCAGGCAGGCAGATTGAGTTGTTCACAGAATCACAGATTCATTCAGAAGCTACCTTTCTGCAATCTGCTGCCTGAGTCTGCACTGAAAAATAGAAGCTTCAGTCCCAAGGAAGGTTCAGCTCTGCTTTTAGATTAGCTAGAAAGCAAGAACTCCAACGATTTCCTGCTTTTGAGCTTATCTAAATCTCCTGGCACCGCTGATAGTTGGAACAGCTGATGGTCGAGGGAAAAAAGGAAAAACAGCAACTTACCAAAAATTAGGTGAAAGCACAATGCAGGCAAGTTGGATGGCACGCAGGCCAGGTAAGGAGTGAGTGGGTGGGGAGGGGCCAACCAGTGGTGCGATTTGCCAGTTCTCCAAACTGTGCAGAATTGTAACAACTGGTTCTATAGAACTGGTCCAGCCAGGTAGAATCCCACCCCTGCACCAAGCTCCATTTTTGCTGGCACAGGGCTACAGGAGGCCATCACAGTCAAAAACAGAGCTTGGAAGGACCATGTGTGGCCCTCCTGAGCTCCATTTTTGCTGGAAAAAGCACCACGGGCTGGTCCTTCACTATTTCCAGGGTGGCTCCACAAGCCAGATCTACTGTAAGCACCCTGAGCCTTGAGTTTGATACCCTTGCTCTAAAGTTTTCATTTTTCAAGTGTAGGGAGGTCTTTCCCAATTCCTGGAAAGAAAAGATGGCACTAGGGAACACAAATTGGAAAATGTTTGCTGGGAGAACAGAGACGACAACATACTTTACTTTAAGGAAAGTGCTTTTCAAATAGGGTATACATGTTGTCCTCGACTTACAACAGTTCATTTAGTGATCATTCAAAGTTACAACTGCACTGAAAAAAAGTGACTTATGACTATTTTTCACACTTATGACCATTGCAGCATCCCCAGGGTCATGTGATCAAAATTCAGATGCTTGGCAACTGATTCATATTTATGATGATTGCAGCATCCGGGAATCCTGTGATTCCCTTTTTGCAACCTTCTGACAAGCAAAGTCAATGGAGAAGCCAGATTCACTTAACAGCCATGTTACTAACTTAGCAACCGCAGCAATTCACTTAACAACTATAGCAAGTCATAGTATGGAGCAAAATTCACTTAACAAATGTTTCACTTAGCAACAGAAATTTCAGGCTCAGTTGTGATCGTAAGTTGAGGACTACCTGTAAATTTAAAGGAGCCAGGCAAGATTGTGATGGACGATATGCCACTTCTACTTGTGGCAAATTTCAGAGATGCTAGCACTTATCCAGAATTCATTTTCCTTGGAAGAAGGTAATTGGAGGTCTTTGACACACCTGTGGAATTATAGACATTCCAAGAGAATTCTATTCTCAACCCATTACATTTTTAAAAGAATTCATGTGATTCCGCAGAGAGCAGTTTCTTATTTTTCTTTTCTATCTCTAGTATACATTTCTAGTTCCAGCTATAAACAGACCCTAGTGATACCTTTTGTTGAATCTTAGAAAGGGAAGAATTCAGAGGTGGGTATTCAGCAGGTTCTCACCAGTTCTGGACAACTGATAGCAGAAATTTTGAGTAGTTTGGAAAACCAGCAAATATCACCTCCGACTGGAGATTTTACAGTATCCTTCCCCTGCCACGCCACCAAGCTACGCCCTCAGAACCAGGAGTAAAAATTTTTGAATCCCACTACTGGAAGGATTAGTATCCATTTTCTCACTGGCTGCTTCAGCTCCTATTGATCCCAGTTGATTGCTCATGTATTTTTGGCCATCTGTTGTCATTTCTTTAATCCTCATAACAACAATCCTGGGTGATCAGGTTGAGTTGGGAGAGCAAAGGCCTGGTGTAAATTCAATCAGTGAACGTTCATGGGGGATAAACAACTTGAATATGTTGCCAGTATAACATCAACATTACACCACACTGTTCCTTTTCTAACCTCTGAAACATAATCATGAGTATCCATGACTTAGCACAAACAGGAGTATCGGCTTTTAAGAGATAGAATTTTAAATTAGATATCATTTAGATGACTTTATTCAGAGAAAACTTTAGCTCCGAAGAATTAAAAGAAATCTTGAAAGATCACATATAATCCCACTTTACATTCATACAAGAATAAACCAATTCATACAGGTAGTCCTCAACTTACGACCACAATTGAGCCCAAAATTTATGTTGCTAAGTGAAACATTTGTTAAGCAAGTTTGCTCCATTTTATGACTTTTACTGCCACATTCACTGCAGTTCTTAAATTAGTAATGTAGTTATTAAGCGGAGGAGTAATACCTCCTTTAAAAACCTTGTTCCAACAGAACCGACTGGTAGCACCTCGTAAGGGCCCCTTTCCAGAGTTACAGGAGAAGATGGTCAACAGTTTTGAAGGCAGAAGAGGGCTTTATGCCCCAACAGTTGATAAAATGGTAGAACCATCTTCTAGGAGAAGGGAAAGTCTGATTTCAAACCTCCACTGCCTTGTGGCTATATCTATTATTGGAAAAGGCTTCAGGAGTCAACCTTGAGGCAAAATCCGGAGCCAGAGTCCCAGAAGCAGTTCATGACTGTGTACAATCATGTTCTGGTAACTCCTGTGATGCAGCTGGAACTAATCGTATCAGCTCTGCCGTTCCATTAGACTATTTCAGTGACATGAAGAAGGGGGATCTGCTGCTTGGGTAACAGTTTATCTTCCATATTAAATTACCCTGGAGAGGACACTCCAGCTTTGCATATAGCATTGAAACAACATGGAAAGTGGCAGTTACCGGTTTCATGGCACAATACCATAGCCTCTTGAGACTGAAGGATGCCAATTCATTATTAAGTGAATCTGGTTTCCCCATTGACTTTGCTTGTCAGAAGGGGATGACAAGACTCCCGGATGCTGCAACTGTCATAAATCTGAGGCAATTGTCAAGCATCTGAATGTAAATCACATAACCATGGGGATGCTGCAATGGTCCTAAGTGTGAAAAATGGTTCATAAATCACTTTTTTCAGTGCCGTTGTAACTTTGAACAGTCACTAAATGTACTGTTCTAAGTCAAGGATTACCTGATTTTATACAAATAGCTGTCAGTAACTTTAGAGTTGCTGGTAGATTTTACTCAAAGAAAGATTGTGTCATGAGGAAAAAAATCTTGAGGAAAAAATTGGAGGAAGAAAATATATATGTTTGCTGACTTATTTATAAAACTAATACAAATCTAATAAAGAAACAAATAAATATCACATTAGGCAATGTGCACGACTAAAATATAAACAGCCATTAGGACCCATAGCTCTTATCACCTAAGCAATGAACAAATATCTCTGTCATTTATCCAACAAAGCCCTGAATGAACATAAGTTCTCAAGCAAAATATGTTCAGTTTGTAAGAAATGGAGACTACAGTCCTGAATTGTGAGGTTCTATGAGATTAAGTCTAATGAGTTATGGGAGGGGAGGTTTGAATACTGGGACTACTATGACTATGGTTAAATTCAAGTAGCAGAAATTTCATAAAACAACAGTTATGGGTAGGGTTTGCAATCCCAGTACACTGTAGATAGTGGCAAGCAGCAAGTTCATGCTGAGCATTGCAATTCATTAGACCAACAATATGTTCTAGCAAGTGTACATTTGACCCATGGTGTGGGAGAACATTAGTTTCTCCAATAGTTCACACCAGAGAATCTCCTCTATCCTCTGAGTCTCTCTCTCTCTCTGATATTTGGAACTTTAATTTTCCATGGTTCTCAAGAGTTCAGAAAAAGTAATGCAACAATTTATTTTTTCTTGCAGTTCAAAATTCTCCATATTTGAGTTACAAACAGTAGAGACCACAGATGACTGGAACAATTAGTCTTATTCTAATTCTTCTCTTCAGGTCAAATAATGGCAAATTCAAGACAAACAAAAAGAAACATTCATATTCAGTACATATAGAGCAGGGGTGTCAAACTTGTGTCATCACAGTGTTGTCACATGACCAGTGGCGGGATTCAAATTTTTTTACTACCAATTCTGTGGGTGTGGCTTGGTGGGCGTAGCAGGGAAAGAATACTGTAAAATCTCCAGTCAGAAGTGGTATTTGCTGGTTCTCCAAACGACTCAAAATTTCCACTACCAATTCTCCAGAACTGGTCAGAATCTGCTGAATACCACCTCTTCCCCCCCCTTCACTAAAACAGGTGTGGGCATGGCCAGCACATGACACATTTGATCTGCAGGCCGCAAGTTTGACAATCCTGATTTACTGTATAGTTAAGTTTTGAAATTTGTTGTTTTCACATTTCGATAACTGGAAATGGAAGCCAATTGGATTGAAATAGAAACCAACACATGGTGGACTTTAATTCAAGAATTGTGACAATTAAAGAGCTGGTGGTAAGGTGGTAGCAACTGTGCGCTTACAAATTAAGTGGGGTGCTTAGTGTAACATGTCCTTGAGAATTTTGTTGGATACTGTTACTGATACCCTGAACACCGAAGTCCAGCTTATGGGTTTTCCATAACTTTTCCCCCAGTGAGAATGATGTTGGAGTCTTCATTGCTGCAGCTGCTAAAGCCCATGTCACACTGCACCAACGGATGCAAAGAGGATATAAAACGGAGAGAAACACTTGCCATCCATTGGGTAACGCGATGCATCCGTTGTGTACTCACTGCATACGTTTTTCATACTCTCTATCCGTCCAGCATCCGTCTACTGTGATTTCATCCGCTCAAAAAGTTTTGAGCTGGACAAAACTTTTTGCGCGGATGAAGTATCCAACACGGCCATTATACATCCACTACGCATAGGGGGAACATCCATTATATGTCCGTTGTCATCCGTTACGCGTCTGCTATATCTGCTAGGCATCTGCTGCGCATCCGTGCAACTCAAATCTGCTCCAGTGGAAAACGGACACAGGGAGGAAGCGAAACGGACGCGGAATTGACACACAGCATAAGTAGCACAAACATAGAAAGGATGAAAGCGGATGCAGCTCGGATATAAAGCATTAAAGCAGAAAAAACGTTCTTATAGGGGATGTATCTCGGATATTTAGGATGTCTGGAGGATATCTGGAGGATGCAGAAGGACACCTAGCGGAAAACAGATATTTCCTATAAAAAGGGGGAGGAAATCACCTGGATCTCACTTTCAGTCCAGCAGCCGTGGTGTGCAGACCTCTTCAGCCTTGCTCTTGCTCTTCCACAGCATCCATTCTTCTCCACCATAGATCATCACACAGTCCTTTTGGTAGCCGCCATCATTCAACACCAGAACCAAGCCCTCTTCAGGCTCTTTCACCTTTTCTACGGGAAGAAAAGGAGGCGGCCAAGAACTGTCTGGGTCTGACGATGGATCGGGAGAAGAGCGGAGTTTGGACTGTATGACAAGCTGATGGTGGAGCTGAGGAACGAAGACACTCGTGCATTCCAGAACTTCATGAGGATGCCACCGGCCATGTTTGACGAAGTTGTGGAGCGTCTGAGACCCAGGTTGACCAAGGCGAATACCAACTTCTGTCCCAGCCTGGACCCTGGGCTGAAGGTGGCACTGACTCTGCGCCACCTGGCTTCCGGGACCACGTACTGAAACATGCAGTATGCCTGGAGGGTGCCACACAACACCATCAGCATTTTGGTTGGAGAAGTGGTGCAGGCCATCATCGAAGAATACGTGGAGGAGCTCCTCCAGTGTCCCTTCACTGAACAAGGCTGGAGGAAACTTGCAGAGCAGTGGTATCAGAGGTGGAACTTCCCCCACACCGTTGGAGCCATAGATGGGAAGTACGTGGCCTGCAAAGCTCCAGTCAAGTCAGGGTCCACTTATGTCAACTACAAGGGCTTCTTCAGCATCATCCTCTTCGCCATGGTCGATGCTGACTACAAGTTCATGTACATCGATGCTTCAGGCAACGGGTCAGCTTCAGATGCCCAGATATACAATGCCAGTGACCTCAAGGAGGGGCTGGAACGCAATCTCATCATGGGTTTCCCAGATCCAGACCCCCTGCCCAACGACACACAAGATGTGCCCTACCTCATCGTGGGGGGATGACGCCTTCTCCCTCAGAATCTACCTCATGAAGCCCTATACTTCCAGATGCCTCACCCGTGAAGTGAGGATCTTCAACTACAGGCTGTCCAGGGCAAGACGGGTGGTGGAGAACACCTTTGGCATCCTGGCTAACAGGTTCCAGGTACTTCTCACCACCATGCAGCATCACCCACGGACCGTGAGGAACATCGTGGAAGCTTGCTGCATCCTGCACAATCTCATGTGCACGTGCTACCCAGTGTTGCAGAACAGCAACACTTTGTTGTGGACCACCAAAAAGGCAATGGGGACATGGAGCCTGGTGAATGGAGGCAAGGGCAAAACCTGATAGACACTGTGGATGTACCAGGCCCCAACAGAGCTTCACGTGAAGGGAAGAAGCAGCGCAACCTCCTGAAACACTGGTGCAACTCCCCAGCTGGAGCAGTGGAGTGGCAAGACAGGATGGTAGATGCTTAATGGATGCTTCCTTCAGCCTGTCTCATCACACTGATGAGATTGTGCCATGTATGTTGAGTGGCCTTACAATGAATAGGGCATTAATAAAGAGTTGTGTTTATGTTGAAATGTGTGGATCAATGATTAAATTGTTATTGATAATAAAGGGCCATAGGTGTGGCACCTGGGAGGGTGGACCATACAGTCCCACTATGCTTGCACTGGAGGCTTATCTATCCCACAGCTATTATCTATCCCACAGGTATCCCTGCCCATCCCACAGCTATTACCCATCCCACAGGTATCCCTGCCCATCCCATAAGCATGCAAAGGCTTAACCATTTTCTAAAACTTTCCACCAAGACTTTATTAAGTAAAAGAAATGACCCAAGTGTGTGAAGCAAAGATAACCTTTATTAATAACAGTTAAGTAAAGTGTAGGACTTTATTTAAAAAGCAAAAGGAACCAAGAAAAGTGTCCCAAGCAATGATAAAGTGAACAGGTAACAACTCAGTCTCTGGCAATGTTTTCAGTCACTCTGAGGCATGTCCATGGTCTCAGGTGTAAAGGGTCCAGTGGAGCTGGCAGTGGCTGGAGTGCTGGTCTGAGGTGCCATGGGGGTGCCTGGCCCCAAGAGGACAACAGGAGGTGGTATGTTCAGGAAGCTCTCAGAAAGCTGGCTCAGTCCTGTGAGGTTGAGAGGCCCTTCATCCAGGACCTGGGATGTCAGGTACAGGACCGATGACAGATGTTCTGAGGACGGGCTTGACTGTGGGGTGGAGGAAGGAGGAGTGTAATGGGGATGTCTGGTGTGCAGCTAGGCGAGGTGAGACATCTGTGGCGTGCGAGGAAACATCTGTGGCATCGGTGGCATCTGTGGCATCAGTGGCATCTGCGCGTCGGTGGCATCTGTGGCATCGGTGGCATCTGCGCGTCGGTGGCATCTGTGGCGTCTGTGGCATCGGTGGTATCAGTGGTATCAGTGGCACCTGTGGCGTGCAAGGAACCTGTGCCTGGACTGGCTAGGGCTGCCTGTGCTGCTGGAACTCCTGGTAGCCGTAGCCTTGGTAGGAGAGGGGCTGTTGAAAGCCTTGGAAGGGCTGTGACATCACCTGGGGTGGAGGAGCAGACCTGGAGTGGGTGGGAGCAGGTTCAGTTGGGCCTGGAGGGTGGTGCAGCAGTTGAGTGTGTTCTGGACTTGGGTTCTACAAGAACATGTCTCGGAGTTGACACACCAGAGCAAGTTGTTCTTCTCATTGTATAAGGTGGGGGAACCAACTTTTTCAGGTCTTGAAGGCAGAGGCCCATCTGCATTTTGTACAGGGCAACTGCAGCTGCAACTTGACATCTATGGTGAAGCGAAGGAATATTGAAGTTGGAGCGTGCCTCGTCCTCATTTATTCCGATTATGCGTATGGCCTTCTTCTGTATACGATCAAGTAGTTGAAGTAGTGTAGGAGATGCATTCAGCCAGCACAGAGAGGCGTATTCCATGATACTTCTTATCTGGGCCTTGTACACTGTGGCTCTCCCAGGGGCATCCAGTTTAGATGCTACCCTCCTAAGAGCACCAAGTCTCTGTCCAGCTCTGTCCAGCTCTTTTCATGAGGGAAAGTTATAAACCCTCAGTACTTTAAGTGGGACACAATCTGCTTATGTCTTATAAATGAGTGCAGTACTGCAGGCTATTTCTGCCGCCTGCCTGCAATTTGGCAGTTCAAATCTCACCAGGCTCAAAGTTGACTCAGCCTTTCATCCTTCTGAGGTGGGTAAAATGAAGATCCAAAATTGTTGGGGGCAATATGTTGGGGACAATATCTGTAAACTGCTTAGAGAGGGCTGTAAAGTGGTATATAAGTCTAAGTGCTATTGCTAATGGGTGAAAGTTTGTCAAAGAGAGATCCTTCCTAGAAGTAAGGAGAAATTTCCTGACAGTGAAAACAATTAATCATTGGAAGAGCTTCCTTCCTAGAGTTGTGGCTGTTTCATCACTGGAAGTTTTCAAATAAAGATTGTTCTGTTTCCATATAGGAGAAACTTCACCAATGATTACAGAATTCTGAGTGGGATTCAGAGGTTTCCTAAGGCCGAATTTGATATAATTTTTTTGGGAGGTGAAGGGGAGATAAGCTATCTTGCAAGTTTGGTATTTCATCTAATGATAACTCCTCTCATCATGAGTCATCTCATGATGATTCTGTCTGTAGGCTCCCCATTTCTTTAAGCAAGGAGAAATTCCAGAACTGGATTCAGTTTTAGACTCCAGGGGATAGAAAAAGGTTATTGGGCTGGTGTCTCTTTCTCCCTCTTTTTAAAAATATTTTCCTATACCCATGGTCCAGTTTGATATGCTGTATCTGATGTATGTATAGTTTTAAATCATATACAGTTTTTGCTACTTTTCATGGAAAGGTTGCAAACTGGATGATTTTAGTATATACTTACATATAGCATTATTCACTCTTCTTTTTCTAGATGGCTGCTTCTTGCCCTCCCATGACATCTCTCAGCCAAAGAGCAGATACACTACAGGTAGTCCTTGACCTATTGAACCCAAATTTCCATTGCTAAGTGAATTTTGCCCTATTTTATGACTTTCCTTGCCACACTCTGTTAAGTGAATTGCTCCAGTTGATTAACACAAATCTGGCTTCCCCATTGACTTTGCTTGTCATAAGTTCACAAAATGGGGTCATATGACCCCAGAAACTGTCATAAATATCAATCCAAGGTTAAACATCTGAATTATGATGATGTGACCATGGGGATCCTGCAAGAGTTGTAAGTGTGAAAAAACGAGAAGAAGTCACTTTTTTTCAGTGCTGTTATAACTTTGAATGGTCACTAAACAAACGAGGACGACCTGTATCTCCATTCTGGCAAATTTCTTAAGAAGTTCTGCTGTTTCTCCTATTGCAGAGAGAAACATCAGCCTAGCCCTAGACAGTCCTCAGCCAGAAAGGCAGCTGGTGCAATTCTTCTGCACCCTTTGGGCTCCGCAAATTACTACATGGGTGGGTAGTTCAAAAGCCCAAAGGAAAGAGTTGCGTTCCGTCTTCTCTTGACCCATTTCTGCCTTTGGACCTTTAGGCCTGTCCGATGACCTTTCCCAACACTGGTTCTCTTTTAAAAATTTCCCGGATACTCTTCTTCTTCTTCCTCTTCCTCTTCCTCTTCTTCTTCTTTCTTCCCCCTCCGTTAAAAGCCACGAAGCCAAACCGCACCTAGCAGATGTTCAGCCGTGTCCTCACTTGGTCACGGTGTGAGTTCAGGGACTTGCCGGTCGGCTTGTTACTGCTACAAAACAACCCAGTCTGGAACATGAGGAAGTCGCGGGAGTCGTACAAGCGTGTCGTCGATGCTCTCCTGTCGACAGAGCCGCTGGGTGCGGGCCGCTGTCTCTTTAAAAGAGCCTTTCTGCCCAGATAAAGGGGGCGGAGCCTCTTCTCTCCCCCTCCCTCTTTTCCTTCCCTCCGCGTCGGTCCCCGAGGATTAGCAGCTGCAGCCAGCTCAGCGCCGGAGGATCAGGCTCTCCCGGGGAGCCAGAGCCAGACTCAGACTGAGATTGCGCGGGGTGGGCTGGGGATGCCGGCATGTATGTTCGGCCTCCCGCCCTGGTGCAACTCGGACGCTCCTCTTAGAGAGTGAGCAAAGGAGGCGAAAGAGGAGGAAGCTCAGCTTTGGGCTTCGCGCTGGGATTCCACTTCCTGGAGGGGCCCTCCCGGTGCACAGGTCTCCTGGCTTCCCTGCTTGGCCGAGGGGCAGAAGCCGCACCCGACCACAATGAAGGACCGGCTGGAGCAGCTGAAAGCGGTGAGTATCGACCACCCGGTCACTGGATCACTGGGGACCACCCGGTCACCCGGAGGACCTGCAGGGAGATTGGGGAGAAAGAAGGACCTGGAGTGGAAACCCCCTTGAATTCCGCGGGCTTTTTACTTCCAGACCCGGCAGCGGGAATTCATTGACACAGAGGGTGGAGGGGGAAAGGCGTTGGGTCCCCTCCAAATGCAGCTGGGTGCGCCGATAGAGCCATTTTGGGGAGAGGGTAGTTCAGGGACAGTACAGGTAGTCCTCAACTTACGGCCATAATGGAGCCCAAAATTTCTGTGGTTAAGTGAGACATTTGTGAAGTGAATTTTGACCCATTTTACGACTTTTCTTGCCTCGGTTGTTAAGTGAATCACTGCATCATAGTTGATAAGTTAGTAACCTGGTTCTTAAGCAAGTCTGGCTTCCCTGTTGACTTTGCTGGTCAGAAGGTCCCAAAAGGGTCTTGGGATATAGCAACGGTCATAAATACAAACCGATTGCCAAGCACTTGAATTTTGATCGTGGGGATACCAGGAAGATGGTAACTGTGAAAAACAATCATAAGTCACTTTTTTTCAGTTGTAAGTCGAGGACTATCTGTATTGCACCACTTCTGAGGTAAAAGGAAGCTGAGAGCATATCTGTCTGTTGATGTCTCCATTAACAATAGCAAAGGGGTTGTAAGCCTGTTAGGTTTTAAACTTGCTGGAAAAGTGAAGGAAGAAGATGTGGGAAGAGGAAACACGGTGGGCTGAAGATGGGCATTCAGGCCAATTCTGAATGAATGCCAACACTCCTTAGCACCCAGGGTGTGTGGTACAACCTGCAGGGTACGCAAATCCTAGGGGTGGCACGACTGTTATCAACCACCTGCTGTATTTCTGAGTTGATGAGAAGAGGGACTTGGTTGCAGCAGTGTAGTCCCATTAGTAACAAGCTTAATTCAAGTAGTTGGCGAAGGAGTGGCAAAGTAATGCCTTGGTAGCCTTCAGAAGCTTGGGGAGAGTTAATAGAGGCGTGCCACCCATTTTTTTCCATGCCTGAAGAACATAAATAGAATCTGCAGCTTCCTCCTATTTGATTTCCCTCCTTGTGACACTCAGGCTTTATCTAGTAAACGTAGCCTTGTGGCTAAACTATGAGCCTGGGGAACAAAGCTGTACTGAGATGTCATGAGAGGGTTAGGCATATCATGAGCTTTGGTTCCTACTTTATTTTATCTCTTACATTGACTTATTGAATGACTTGCAGCTGCCGAAGGTCACACAATTTAGACAGTCTTTTCTTAAAGGTCCTTTAGAGCATAAGGAACGAATGTTTTGTTAAAACATGGTGCAACTAACCATTTTACAGTTTCCATTTTTAAACTGAGCATTTGCAAAAAATAAATGCATCTGGTTTGTAAGACAAGTTTGCTTGTAATTCTCATCAAGTACGTTATTCTTGTGTAAGCTACCTGTTCTTAGCAAGGAGTGATATAAGGCTGATCATTCAGCTCAGGTCATTGGCACAAGGACAGCTTCTTATTGGCTGCACTGCCAAAAGATATTGTTAGTTCAGTATGTGTGCCAGGCTTTGCAGAGGCCTAGCTATTTTAACCTTCTAGGAAGGCCTTTTGTACTGTTAAATTCCTAGGTAGGCTGGTTGTTTTCTAAGAATAAGGTTATATGTGATCTGTACTTGCTGGGATACAGAATTAACCATTTCCTGGCACACAAAAATTCCATGTTTGTCTCATGGAATGAACCAGTTGCTTCATGCTGTGACAGACATTGTGGTTCTGTCACTGGAAGTAGGAAGTAAGTGAGGATTATTACAAGCATGGCTTAATTTATAGAAGAGATGTTCAGGTCATTTTGTGAATTTGCACTTTTTTTTTACACATGCAAAGCAGCAGTTTGCATAATCATGATTTATTAAAGAAACTATAATTTTTTGAATTCATCCCGTATATTTAGCCAGAAAGGATTGTTTATATGCCACAGAAGCTGGATTTACATGTATGATAACACCCAAGGAAGCAAACCTTATTTCAGCTTGATATGGTGTACATATTTCAATCCTGTGTAAAAGAAAAGGCTGCATCATAAGAAAAAGAGTGCTGGCGAGATTACTTGGTAGGTGCTACCAACATGCATTTCTTTTACATTTCACATGATCTGAGATTAAGTTCTGACCATGTGACTGCAGATAATCTGCAGGAGATGAAAATAGGAAGGCAAAAAACCAACAGAAGAAATAATGCTGGCTAACAGAAAAGAACCTGCAACAATTCTGGCCAGTTATGAAGAATGCTGAAAATTTTAGTTCAGCAATATCTAGAAACCAAAGGCATCCAACTTTAGACTTTGTGTGGGGTCATCTTAGTTTTTGAGTTGAGTTGGCTTGATAGCTTTCCTTGGGTGAGCTTAATTTATCATGATAAATCAAATTTGTTGTATTCTTTTTCAGCAGGCTTGTTTTCCAGTTCAGCTGATAACATATTAAATAAAACTGTCCAACAGCTGAAGTTAGAATTCAGATTTCAGAGGAAGACATAAAAAAGAAGACTAGTAACAGTTACCCATTGTAGAAATTAACAATAATAAGAATTCTCCAGCTTTGATAATGCAGCAACTAACTCTGTGGCAGAGACATGTAATGTGTTGTCTCAAAATAACATTTGCAGCCTTAAAACTCTGGGTTCATTTTTCAAAGTTTCTCCAAAAATTGTAACCACCTGTAATTCTTCATGTGATAAAAGAGGAGATTATTAATTATGCTGGGAATAATCCTATTCCCATAACTAAAAAGACTTGATTTAGTCCACTTTTAATCGTGGCACAGCATTAAACCACAATAGTGCTTCTTAAAAAGACTAAATACGCTTGTTATAATGAATGAGAAATCCTGGTTTAAAAGCTATGAAATGTTATGAAATCAAATAGTTAATTACTTTTAATTAAACTGTTTTAGTGTACCTTTTGCCTTGAAGATTTGCTATTCTTGCTGAATTATATTGATTTGGGGATGGGTAATCTAATTTCTTGGGTGAGTGATATATGATTGATTAAAATAGACATTAGATCTATGCTTACTTATTGTTTAGTTTGTAATCTTGTTTCTCCTCAGAGCAACCAAAGTATTATAAGCATTACTCAGTTTTCAACATGATGCGCTACAATGAATCTTCTGCTTACTGAAAAAGTGTGAAACAAAAGTATCTGTTAGTTGTCAAAGTTCCTTTTTTTAAAACAAATTGTGCTGTTTGCTTATAAAAATATTTTTATAATAAAAGTGGAATAATTATATATTTTTTAAAATTTTAAACTAGGCAACCTGAATTCTGCAGAAATTCTGCACATTTGCATTTTGTTTTCAATATGTGTAATTCATTTTTCCTGCTCAAGTCATTGAGCAATATAACCGACTGTGCTGCATATTAAAACCCGGACATTAGGAAAAGCAACTGAATTTCCTTCTGGTGAAACCTCACAGGCATTTCAATAAATGTTTTTTTTTAACATGCAGATTTTAAAAAGTAAAATAATGAATCGTCACCTATTTTGCCCTTGAACAGAATTTTGGAGCAAATATAGTGGTAATCTTTTGATTGGGAGCAAGTAAATAATTTTTCTCTTTCTCTTTAATCTTAAATGTTTGTGAGTATGTGAGTGTTTTGAATTGTACTAAATTGTAATGGTAACCCTATGAGCCAGAATACCTGGAATTTTGATTCCAATATATAGAAATATACTTTCCATAAATTCTTCTTTCTGGATAGATCTGTGAAAAAATGAGGGACTTATGAATCTTTTATTTCAAGAGTCCCACCCCTGGTCCACAGACTGCTACTGGCCAATGGCCTGTTCTCTATGCCTCTATCTTGCTTTGCCTGGCACAAAAGTTAATCCAATGGGGGAAAATCACCTTTTGTTTTCTCCTGCTGAATTTGAAGGGGTGAACTCTGCACTTTCCTGCATTTGGAGGGTCCAAAGTCAATGGAACATTTTGAGGGAATGGACCACAATTATGATGATCTTGCACAAATGAACTACTTGTTTCTCTGCCCAGCTTCAGAAAGAGCCTGGCAAAGGGCAGACAGGAATGACAGATTTAATCAGGATTATAAAACTATCAATCAGGAGAAGAGAAGATAAAATGCTTGGGAGAGAGAAGGGGATTAATTTTATTTTTATTTCTCTGTGAACTTAAATTCTAAACAGGCAGTGATTTTGTGGAGGACTACAATTAGGGAGGGAGTTTCTGGACAATAGTTTATGACATCCCCCCCCCCCATGGAAAAGGTTCCAGGTGGAGGGGGAACATTCAGGAAGAGAAACATTCCAACATGGAGTTTTTTCCTGCTTCCTTGGCACAACTGCATATAACATTCCTTGAGTGTTATATCCATGACAGAAGCAGAAACCTATGTCCTGTGATGGTTTTGATTGTGGTCTCATCTGAGTGAGAACCTTGACTCTGGAGGGTATTCCTTCAAATATTAGGAAAAACAGCATTGTTGAATGCTGTTCCTGTGTTTGGGGACCTGGGGTGGTTTGGATAAAGATTTAGTCTCACTATCTGGGCCACATAATTTTCTCTTTGTGTAATAGTTCATAGAATAGCAGAGTAGGAAGGGATCTTGGATGTCATCTAGTCCAACCCCCTGCTTGAGCAGGAGAGTTGATTTGTTCACTGTCTCCACAAGCATGTAAATCTTTCACTATGTAATCTGAAATGTGAAATGATGTGTCCATAAACATGCTTTTTCTTCTTTTTAAAGGGAAAGTAAAATGGTTTTGGAGCACATATTCCTATTCTGAATATATTGCTGTATCCCCCTTCCCTCATATTTAGTTCCTGAAGAGGATGTATACAGCTTGAACTTTACAATTTGGACGTCCATTATAAGAGGATAGCTTACATTTCCCCATCTCTTTTCAATTTAGTAATACAAGGTTAGATGTGAAAAGTCCATTTCTTTCTTACACGAGAGCTGTAGATTTAATTGGAGGCTAATTAATTAATCTGACCCAATACCCAATTCAGAATATACAAACTGAGAACTAACCCACTCGCTTTGTTTAAATTATTTCAAGTTACCTGCTATTCTCTAAGACTGCCCCCACCACACAGACAAGCAAGTCACCAGAATATAAACTGACAGCAAACCACACTCCTTACTAGCACTGATGTCGTTACCTAGTTTGGGTAATGAAATGTTTGCAAGAAAATAAGCAAACTCAGCACCAAGGGCCCCTCATGTCAACTCTGAGCTACAAATATTCTCCTTTACTTTTACCTGCTATTTACCATTATCCTTTTTATTGAAGACAGTTCTAGATTGACCACAGCCCAAGATTCATCCATCTGATACATCACTGTCAACAATAAAATCTTAATATATTTACAGTATTCTGACTTCTGGGCATGAAAAAGACACTGTTACTATGTTTTAGGTATTTTTCTCTGCTTGTAATCAGAAGCTCTATACTTCTGCTAGAGTTCAGAACTTATATTTTAAGAGTGAAATACTGTGCAACTATAATAATTATATTTACAACATAAAGAAGTATTTTCCTGATATGGCCCTTAATATCCGAGCTGGAACTAATGTGAATTCCTTTTTCCCTTCAGTGCCCCCTCTCACCCTCACCCTTGCATGAGTGAAATCTTTCCTTTTAGAAACTATTTCAATCCTAAAATCATGAGAATATCTGATTTTCTGTGTAAAAAAGCAAATCTCCTTAAACTTAAAACTCCATTCTTGGGGAAAAATAATCAGACAGAATGTAATGGCTTCTTATAATTTTTTTTAGAGGTAATTTTTCTTTAAAAAAAATACCTGCCAACTGACAGGTGAAGTTTGTTCTATCAAGTGTAGTTTGGTTTTACTGCTTTGGCTCATCAGTGATACCACATGGATTCAAAAAAAATTCTATGAATCAAACAAAAAATACAGAACTTGTTATACCTCCAGGCAGAATTTTGAATCATTTGATTGGTTATCCAAAGAAAACACTTCAGAATAAGATTTAGAAATAGAGAGAAGGCATTTCTTTTTACTTTGATTCTTCAACCTATGATAAATTCTACCTCTGAATTTAAAGGACAGGACCTTTATCCTTTCTTCATTGGAATGTGTGTGCCTTGCAAGTTTCCCACAAAATGCGCAAGTTACATTTTTATTAGACTAAACTACAAGTTACTTAAAAATGGAGCTGAAACTACAAAGGAAAGAATGAGTCAGATGGACAGGGGTGTCACTGCTCAAAACAAATTTATTTTTCAACATATTTAGAAATCTCTTTAAAAAGCTGCTCCTCTCTTTTAAAAAAACCTAATTATTAAAAGCAAAATAAACAAAGCTTCTTGATGGATCTACCTATAATTAAAAGGCAAGTTTCAAACCTGCATTAGGAGGAAAATAATATCAGACTCATGATATTTTAAAGAGGTCTAGAAAATAAAAAAGATAATTAATTGGCATTGCTGGAAGCACCCTTTCATTTCCAAGGTCACCTTTTCTTTGGCTAAAAATTAAAATGAAACAAACTCAATTCTGATAAGTTTTACTGTAATTGTGTTGTCCTTTTCAAAAAAGTTCTTGCATTATTTGTGGTTATTGTCCTATTAATTTAAACCATAGGTTTAGAAAAATATAGCATCTGTACTATTCACAATAGATGGAAGTGCTAAACTGACTCTAACTGACCTCAACAGGAGTTGGACCAAGTTAATATTATATTTGGATGGGAGACTATCAGGAAATCCCAAGTTTGCAGACTAGACTGGGACCTCTCTGCCCCCACCCCCAAAAAATAACCCCAAAAGTGGCAATGGCAATTGGTTTCCATCAACTACCAAAAACTACATGAAACTCCAGGAAATGAGCTTGATTTGAGAGCACCTGTTTTCATTTTTTTTCTTCACCAGCTGTCAACAGGTTCTCTTCAGAGATTCAGGTCTCTCCAGATAGTTGAGCTTCTGGCATATATACTCTTCTACTCAGGGAGTAGGGAAGAGTGCTCTGTACATACCAAGAATTTCTTTCTTTCTTTCTTTCTTTCTTTCTTTCTTTCTTTCTTTCTTTCTTTCTTTCTTTCTTTCTTTCTTTCTT
>BLBF01000032.1:32868851-32890522 GCA_015471245.1 Laticauda colubrina
TTCTTTCTTTCTTTCTTTCTTTCTTTCTTTCTTTCTTTCTTTCTTTCCTGACTTTGTTATTTTTGTAAATAAGGCAATGAACCTTGGTGGGATTCAAATAATTTAACAACCAGTTCTCTGCCCTCATGATTTCTTCCAACAACCAGTTCATCAAACTTCTCAGAAACTTAACAACCAGTTCTCCTGAACTGGTGCGAACTGGCTGAATCCCACCACTGCAATGAACACACCTACTACCTTCTCCTCCTATTTCCCCCACAACAGCCCTGTGAAGTGAGTTGGGCTGACTACCCAAAGTCACCCATCTAGCTTTCATGCTTAAGGCAGAACTAGAACTCATATTCTCCTGGTTTCTACCCTGGTGCCTTTACCACTAGACTAGACTATATTTTAAATTATTTTTGAAGGGATAGTGACAGCAAATGGTTAAAGCAGGTTTCACAGGAGTTAGTTTTTTTATTTACTGATGCCACTGCAGTTCAGTACATGTAAAAGTTCCTACATGACAAATCTAATTACAGGTTCTTGCTGCAACAGTTCTGTAGCATACAGAATCTTTGTGCGATACTGTGGAAGTCAGCTTGCAAATAGACTAAAGGAACAGTTTGGATGTATGGTGTGGAAGCAAGGGAAACAAGAGTTATAGACTTTTTTATTTGCTTGCATAGCAAATGTGAGTTGCTCTAACTAACATGGTTTGTTCATTCATCTAAGCAGGAACTTGACATTTGGGCCCCCACTCTAACATCTGCTATTATGAAAGTTTGTCAGAATGTGTACTGCCAGTAACAGAACCAACTCTTGGGTAAATAGATGGACAGATACAGACAAATCCTTTATCTCTCAGCATATTCATTTATAGAGAAAACACAGGCACAATTAAATAGCATACATGTCCCTGTCAAATAACAGAATGCAAGCTGTTCCTTGTGGTTTCCTGAATTAAAAACTGTAGATGTACTTCCTTAAAAATATTTTTTTTTAAGTTGGGTTGTATGTAGAGAGTGTATGGACAACTATTGCTGTGTGAACTGAAAAATGTGGAAGCTGAAACAGGGATAATCAGCATGAACTGGTAAATGAGGGTGCTGCTTCTTCCCATCTCGTTCTGAATGGGGAACTGGCTAGGTAACTGAGTAAGTAATGTTTGACAAAGTGTAGTGAGAGCAAAGGACTTCTGGATGTATGTCATGGTTGAAGGCTGCAAGGAACATATGCCTAAAGTTTCTGGATCATGACAGTACAGTATATTGTTTGAAAGGGTACAGAAGATTTTATAGGATTGTAAGATTTATGATCCAGTAAGAACAGATGACAAATTATTTTCCTTATTTAAAAATCTTAATCACCTAATAGCCAAAGCTCCCTGAACACTTTGCAATAAAACACACTGAACAATACAGTTTGAATAAAAACATCTACAATAATATCAAATAAAATGGAAAATGGAATATCATATAGACTAGACAGAAGCAAGACAATATCATCCAAAACCATGGGAATTAAAAATAATTAAACTACAGTTAAAAGTCAATTAAAAACCTGGGGAAATAGGTCTTCAACTGGTACTTGTCAGCCCCATTAAATAGACCAGACAATGAAATCAACTTCCCAGTGTCCACAACTATTTTTATTGAGACTTGTTAGAATAACAATGACATACAACTCTGATTTTTCTGTACCTCCCTCTAGTTTAGTGAATTAGGGTGGTGTCTATCTCAGCTGTTTCTGAATGTTACATGGATGTTCTGGATTTTAAAAATACCTTAGCCCACCTTACTTAGGTCTGCTGATTTATTTATTTTTATTCATTTATTTTGTCAAGCAATTATAAGAACTTCCTCAAGATCATTTTCCTTATTCTCTAGACTAGAATGAGACCAATGCTGGCATTAAGCAAAATACTCCTGCATCCTTACTATTGTCATGTCAGTTGAATCTTTGTTTCTTCTTGGAGCAATTTTCTTTCCTGTTGATATCTTATTTACTGAAAGTAAGCTTTCTTTGCACAGTGTAAATTTAAATGTTGTTAAAGAAAATGCTCTATGATGATTGGCATTAAATAATTATCTAACAAGTCTTACCTTTCTTTCTAGAATCATAGGAATGCTTTGTACAACTTGATAGACAATAGCTAGGCTGAAATATTGTGTAAGGCATAGTATGGAATCATGATTTATTACAGTGGTGGGCAACCTGTAGCCATTGGGGCATATGCCCAGCATGGCCAGAATTTAGTGATAAACTGATCTAAAATTAGCATTGCAATATTTTGTGCTTTTGTTTCAAAATTAATGGGAGGATTGGGAGCAGGGGGATTTCAGGATAGCAAAGTACTCCCATTTACTTAACACCATGAAAAATAGCTATCATTTTAATAAAATGCATAATTAAATTTGTTTTTTAGGAAACTACAGATAGTAAACTGCAACTGTCATACCAGGAATTCACAGTAATGACAACTTCATTCCACCCAGTGTGCTATGGATGGCTTTGAGAGGTGGTAAATGCCAAAATTAATGTTAACTCTCAGGAAAGTTCATGAGTAAAAGTATGGATTAAAACTCATTATCCTTTTTAGGAAGTTCTTGTTTTAACCAGCTGTGGCACATGTGTCATAACACTTGAAACTGATGGGAATTTCCATATAAATGTGGTTAGGTTTGTAACTGTAAGAATGAAAATGCAGCCAGCAGTTGTTTGTGCACATCAACAGCAAATTTGTACACAAGCAAAAGAATAAAGGAACCTCTTGGTGAAGGATGCTTTTTGATCCAAAACTTTTCAGAAGCCTTCTTTGAGGAAAACTTTGGATGGTAGTTGTCAGTTTGATGCGTAAATGGTTAGCTTTGTTTTTCCTCTCTTAACTTGTATGCAGTGACTAGAAATTTTAAACAGTATAGACTATGGATCCTGGTTCTGCCTGCTGTTTCCCTGAAACAGAATAGGATCAAATGATTGTGTGGGAAGAATCCAGCTTTAGAAAATTTGAGTTTGAAAATGGATCTCTGCAGAAAAAAAAAATCCCCCAATTTTCCTCAATGCATCTTTATGGAACAGGCAGTTAGGCAGTAACTTAGCATGTTACTGACTGTTCCAGTCTAAGACATTTCCTATCAGATGACCTGGAGCTGCACATATGAAGTCTGCCTGTGCTTCCCAGTATACATCAATAAATGAAATCACAACATATCATTTTGTTATTCAGAAGAAAATAGAAACACTCCCACTGCTGGATCTTGACAGACTGGAACACTGGGCTGTATCTAACAAAATGAAATTCAGTGTAGAGAAAAGTAAAGTCCAACACAGGCAAGAAAAACCAAAAGTACACATATAGACTGGGTGAAACCAGGCCCAATAACAGTAACTGTGAGAGGGATCTTGGAGTCTCAGTGGACAACCAGCTAAATATGAGCCAGCAGTGGGCAGCAGCAGCCAAAAAAGCCAATGCAATCCTCAGTTGCATTAATAGAGGGATACAATCAAGATCAAGGGAAGTACTAATACTACTCTATAAAGCCTTAGTAAGACCACACTGCATCCAGTTTTGTTCACCGCATTATAAAAAAAATGTTGAGACTCTACAAAAAGGACAGAGAAGAGCAACTAGGATGATTAGGGGACTGGAGGCTAAAACATACAATGAATGGTTGCAGGAACTGGGCTTGGCTAGTCTAGTAAAGAGAAGGGCCAGGGGAGACATGATAGCAGTCTTTTAATATTTGAGGGGCTGCCACAGGGAAGGAAGGGGTCAAGCTATTTTCTAAAGCTCCTGTAGGCCAGACAAGGAATAATGGATGGAAACTGAACAAGGAGAGATTTAACCTGGAAACAAGGAGAAACTTTCTGACAGTGAGAACAATCAACCAATGGAACAGCTTGTCCTTGGAAGTTGTGGGAGCACCATCACTTGAGACTTTCAAGAAGAGACTGGACTGCCATTAGTCAGAAATGGTATAGGGTCTCCCGCTTGGGTGGGGAGAGTTGGACGAGATGACCTACAAGGTCCTTTCCAACTCTGATTATCTGTTATCTGCTGGTATAGTGGTTGGAACAATTCCAGCAGTTGTACACTACATATTTCCCCTTTATTTTATAAATTTATTTTACAAAATAACTAAAAATTGGGAATTGGGAAATGTGGGTTGAGATACAGGAGCAAATAATTTCACTTTTTATTTTGATCATTATATTCCTGAAAGGAAAGGTGCTTTTTGCCCTCTCTAGCATGTTTTGGATGTGAGATATCTGAGGAATACGAGTGGGCAGGATTGCACTTCCACTTAACCTATTTTTCAATATCCTAATCATGGAATGCAGGAAGACTAGGGTTAGGGCTATACATGTTTTTAAATAACTCCATTGTTCCTGTACCATATGATTTCCCCAAAGGTAGAAACATTATTCTGCCCACAGAACAGAGTTTAAACTGAGAGCTCTACCTTTTGAATCTGTGTGACATTAAAAGTCAACTGTCTGATTACAGCTTAATAACAAAAATAGAAAATATCGGACACATTAAAAGCAATGCATCCCTTGAAGAATGTTTTTTTTTCCTTAGCCTATTTTTAGAAACACAGAATAACTTGAGTGCTTCGTGTAATAATGGAAATATCCATTACTTCCAGTTCTTATTTCCCATTGTCAGTGTTTCTCAACTTTAGCAATTTTAAGATGTGTGCACTTCAATTTCCAGAATTCCCCCAGCTTGCTCATTGTTGTTTCTTTGTCTGATCATTGTCCTGTTCAACATTCTGGCTGGGAGAATACGAACTGAAATCCTCACATCTGAAAGCTTGAGAAATATTCACATTGTCCTGTTCAACCTTCCATTTTGCAACCCAGCATGTTGTGCTCTTTTCTTCCAGCTCTATGTCCTAATGTGTCTTTATGTGCAGACTGGTTAAATATGTGTTTAGCATGCCTGGTAACAGGGAGAAGACTGCAGTTTGTACCAAATAAACTCGATTTCAAGAGTTGACATAGAAAGTTTTGCTGTTAATGGCAGCATCTCAGATGCAGAATGTTAAACATTTATCAGTCCTTTTGACCTTCAAAAAAATAGGTGCAGGAGACTAGAAAACATTGAAGGATGTACTAAAATGTGAACCTGTAAAGCTGAATAAAAATATTGACTGCAAACCAATGTGACTGCACTGGTTTGCAGCATCCCCTCACCAAGATTTAAATACACTGGTGTCTCAATAGAACTTCTGTGTATTTGGTAGAAAAAAGTCAGTAAATATAGTCTGTAACAATCATTAGCTGAGACATGGCTACTTAGTAGCTCCAAAGGAGGAACAGAAGATATGAAGAATATATCAAGTTAACAGATAGAAGTGTTCCAAATCTTTTTCCCTGCATTTTTTTGTAGTTTTGGGAATACAGATGTTGATTTTAGCTGTTCTGCTGATTTTTTCTCATGCCAAAGTATAATCCATCTTTTCTCAATGATCTTTTCTGGTATTATAAACTTGGGATCAGTGCTCCATCTGGTTAAATATATTGTCTTGGTGTTGCTTCCAGGCACGAGAATGCATTCCCTTAGGGATTGTGCTTGGCCTCACTCCTGCTTTTTAGGAAAAGTAAAACCTTTTATTTGAAGCAGATTAGTTTGAATTAGTCGTCATTTAAAACATTTTAATAAGATTTTAATCATATAAGTTACATGTTGTTGGCTATCTTGATTACTATCTAGGTAGAAACGTGGATATCAATTGTGAATGACAACAGCCTTGCGATTTCTGTAAGCTTGACTGAGCACAACAAACCAAAAAATCAACTCAAGAGGAAAGTTAAAACTATTTCTATTGATTGAGATCAGTTATAATAACAGAACCTCGGAAATCTGATTATGCTCTTTCCTTCTATTATTTATAGTTCAATGAATTAGGGAGATATCTGCCAGAGTCACTTCCTAATGTTATCTGACTATTGTGGACTTATAACTTATGTTATATTTCTTGTCAATTTGGTAAGAAAGCTTGCATATTTCTTCCAAGATCATCTTTACAGGCTCTGTAATACAGTTTTATTGATTTACTTAGAATAAATATATTTATTATGTACACTTAATCTGTTACCAACTTGCTCTTTAGACCAAAGAATTCAAGAAGAGGGATGGTGTTGAAATACAGGAAGTCCTCAGCTTATGACTTAGTTGCTTAGCAAATAGAGTTATGACAGACCTCCCCAGAGTAACTTACAACCTGGTTTTGAAGTTCCAGATACAGATAATCAGAGTTGGAAGGGACCTTGTAGGTCATCTAGTCCAAATCTCTGCCCAAGCGGGAAACCCTACACCATTTCTGACAAATGGCAGTCCAATTTCTTCTTGAAAGTCTCAAGTGATGGTGCTCCCACAACTTCCAAGGACAAGCTGTTCCATTGGTTGATTGTTCTCACTGTTAGAAAGTTTCTCCTTGTTTCCAGGTTAAATCTCTCCTTGTTCAGTCTCCATCCATTATTCCTTGTCTGGCCTACAGGAGCTTTAGAAAATAGCTTGACCTCTTCCTCCCTGTGGCAGCCCCTCAAATACTGAAAGACTGCTATCATGTCTCCCCTGGCCCTTCTCTTTACTAGACTAGCCAAGCCCAGTTCCTGCAACCATTCATTGTATGTTTTAGCCTCCAGTCCCCTAATCATCCTGGTTGCTCTTCTCTGTACTTTTTGTAGAGTCTCAACATTTTTTTTATAACGTGGTGACCAAAAACTGGATGCAGTACTCTAGGTGTGGTCTTACTAAGGCTTTATAGAGTGGTATTAGTACTTCCCTTGATCTTTACTGTATCCCTCTGTTAATACAATTTAGGATTGCATTAGCTTTTTTGGCTGCTGCTGCCCACTGCTGGCTCATATTTAGCTGGTTGTCCACTGAGACTCCAAGATCTGTGTTCCCCCCTCCCCCCAGCAATCATGTGATCATATTTTGGATGCTTGGCAGCCACCTACTTTTACAGCAGCATCCCTTGTGAGCACGATTTGACATGGTTTTGCCTGAAACCAGCATTTACTTCTGGTTTCCAGAAAAATGCCATTTGGGTACAAAGAATTCACTTAATCATGGTATTTACTTAATGACCACCACAGGAAAGGTCATAAAATTGAGTGTGGTTGCATGATGACCTGCTTTATGACCGATATGACTGCTGTAATTGAAGGACCATCTGTATGTGATTTCTGTACTTGGCAATGGATTAATAACATGTTCACTGGAGGACGTTCTGGTGGTCTTTCAGTCCTACTGTTTAGCTCCTCAAAGAAAATAATTCAGTGACATGTAAAAAACAGCATCCTCCCTTGAGTTTCAGGTGCGATGGATGGAGCCCAAGTATCTGTTTTTAGTACTAGGGATGAATCACTGTTGACAATTGCAACCTCTCCACACCCCATGCCCTTAGAGCAAAGGGAAATAGCAGTTTGCGTCTCTGCCAATGTTGACATACACACCTTCTACTTTTATGACTGGGAATGCCTTAAGAAGAATGCCCTTAGAAATGAGAAATCCTGTGCAATCCAGTCCAGTAACTACTAGAAGACATAGACATTTAGAAACTGAAATTAATGTGCATGGAATGATTTCCTTTTTTATGTGCTTGCACATCTGCATTGTTTTAACATTTTGCATGTTTGGTATTTAATATTTACTACAAATGTGACAACATATATAGACCAAAATGGTTCCGTAGGCAATCTCATTTTAGTGGATTCTAAATTCCCTCAAGTGTCTGCATGTTGCCAGAATTGCCATCCTCCTCTACCCAACCTGGGGCATTCCTCTCTGTGTACATCCTAGTGTGCAACCCCCAAGCACCACCACCCATTCATTAGCTTAAAGGCTTTCTTTGTCAAGAATGTTGGTGTAATGCAATTAGATAAGGACAGCAGCCATCTGGTCTGATTTTTCTCAGGTTGAGGAACACAGGGTCCAAAGGTTGAGTTGGGGCATTTTCTCCTTTCCCACCCTGTTGAGAGCATGGGGCACTGGTGAAGCTCAGAAAGGGATGAGACTTTGTTAGCCTTTGCTTTCTGTGCTGTAAAAAAATGTATGTTAGAGGAATAAAAATACTGAGAATCTCTGTGGTGCCATGTCGTAAAATAACATGTAGATTAAGATGAAGGAGAAAATGGAAGAAAGTTTTTCGCCCCTCTCACATCAGCTTTGCAAGAAAAGCTCGAAGAGGGACAAATTCTCCAAAGGGGGAAGGTGATTATATAAGGTTGTTGGTGTATTCCTAAAAGTGGTGAGAGCAAACAAGTATCCTCCTCTAACCGCAGTCTGATAATGCTGCTTGTTCAGTGTGAGGCACATTCGGGACTAGATGGGAGATTAGCTGTGCTCCTTTTGAGCCAGATGACTCAGTGACTGTTCAACTAATATAACCTCTGACCTCCATTTTGTAAGACTCTAAAAACATTTCATTGCAGAAACCAGACTTCTGCTGCTTGGAGAGAAGACTTTTTATGCTTGTCTAGATTATTGCATTTCTCTCCTCTCTTTTTTCTGTAAAAGATGCTGGGAAAAGGGAACTATTCAGCTTGCTTGTTCTTGGATTCTTTCAGCATTTGATAGTCATGGGTGAGATGACATCTTGTCTTTCCCTTCTATTTCTTGGTAAATAGCACAGAACGGCTGTGGTTTTAGTGGTGGCAAATTACAAACTCCTTGAGAAGGTCATTGGTTAATATCTTTCCCCTCTTTCCCTTACATTCCTGCTGTACTAATGTTTTCTCTCCGCAAAACTCTCCAAAATAGCATGGATTATTTTATTTTTTATCATGAAGTGAGATGTGATGGCAAGTCCAGTTGCAATATTACTAAAAACCCATTTCAACAGAGAAAAGTGATACGTGGTTAATTAAGTGAGATAAGAGGTTGGATGTGAAATATTTAATTTTTGGTCACTGACGCCTAACTGAAGAGATCCTGCGTTTTTTTTTAAACTTTATTTACAAGAATTAAAACATACAAATTTAAAAGTACAAAACCAACAGTGTATACATAACACATTCCTCTTTACAATTTGATATCGAATTTGATACATTCTAATAGTCATTACTGATACTTCTCACATTTCCATTTACTATCACATCTTAATCACTAAGTAACTCGCAATACTCTACTAATCTTCTCGTTGGTTTATAACTAGTTATTAATTAATAATACATTCATACTTTTTAAAATAATAAAAAGATATAGTGAATATATAATGCTAATAATAATGTAGAAGAAAAGAGGATTTAACATATTTGTTATTCTTATACATTTCACATAGACAGCTGAATATAATTTGTTTCTTGGGTTCATTTTCATGTTTTCCCTTTATAGTCTGCCCAGTTGTACCATACCATTTTGTCCCATATCCTACAATATATTGTGTCCTCCTTCCCATTGATTTTGAGTGTGAGCCTCTTCAATTGGGCACACTCATATGTTTTTTGAATAGTAATATGTATTGGTGGTACATTTGGATTCTTCCAATATTGCGCTAATGAAATCCGTGCCGCTGTCAATAAGTGGATGGTCAGATATCTTACTTTAGGGGTATAATCCCCTTTAATCATTCCCAACAGGAACAGTTCCAGTTTCCACTCCAGCCCATACTCTATAATTTCTTCTATCCACTCTTTTATTTTTTACCAATATTTCTTTGTCTCAGGACAGGTCCACCGTAAGTGAAAGTAAGGACCAAATTTTCCTTTGCATTTCCAACAGCATGGGTTTGCTGTCGGAAATATTTTGGCCAGTCTAGAGGGTGCCATATACACCATATGTATATCTATACATCATTTTGTACAGATTCTCCTTATGTGTCACTGATTTAGTTAATACGAGATATTTTGCCAAATTTCTTTCCAGTCATCCAGATCTATCCTGTAACCATTTTTTTTCCCAAGCTAACATAGGTCCTTTCATGATTCTCTTGGCCATTTCATGTTCTAGTAAGTAATTATATAATTTGAAATCAACCCTTTCTCAGGACTTGAAAGTATTTTGTCTAAATGCGTATCTTTTACCTCAATTCCATATACCTTTACGTCTTTATTATATCTCAATTTTACTTGGAAATATGACCAGTTATCAATAACTATCCCCAGTGCTTCAAGTTCCTGTATCATTTTAATTCTTCCCTCTTTATCTAATATTTGATGGTACTTCAGTTTTTTACTGATATCCATCGTATTTAAGTGGAACATTGCCTCCATTGTTGAAAACCACCTTGGAACTTTTGTATAATGATTTTTTCTAATATCAGCCCATATTTTAATTAATGACTTTTGGAATACATGTCTAGTAAAGTATGGATTGTTTTGGCTATTCAGGTTCCACAAAAATGTGTGCCACCCTAATTGTAAGTCGTGGCCCTCCAATTTTAAAATTCTGTTGTTCCTCAGATTAATCCAATCTTTTATCCATACTAATGCCACCGCTTTATAATAGATCTCCCAGGCAGGGAGTCCAAATCCACCTCTGCTTTTGTTATCTTGTAAATATATTTTTTTATTCTCGTTTTTTTCTTTGCCCAGATAAATTTCATCATAATTTCTCATTTTTTAAAGAATTTTTCATCCAATAATATCAGAATTGTTTGAAACAGATATAGTATTTTGGGTAAAACATTCATTTTGATTGTTGCTATTCTGCCTAATAATGAAATTTGCATCTTATTCCAATTTTCCAAATCCTTTTCCTTCTGTTTCAGTAATTTGGTATAGTTATCCTCCCGCAGATTTAATGTTCTAGCTCTTAACCAGATGCCTAAATATTTGGTCTTATTTACAATTTGTAATCCCATCTTTTCTTCCATTTTTTTTTGTTTACTATTTGATAATTTTTTAACAAGCATTTTAGTTTTTTCCTTATTAATTTTTAATCCTCCTAGTTTATCGAATTTATCTACTTCATTTAGTGAAGCTGGTCCTGAGTCTATTGGATCTTCTATAACAAAAACCATATCATCTGCAAAGGCCTGTAATTTATACTCTTGACTTTTAATTTTGGTTCCTTTAATTTCTTTATTTGATCTAATTCTATCCAACAGAGTTTCTAAAATTGTTATGAAAAGCAGAGGTGAAAGAGGGCATCCCTGTCTGACACCCTTCCTTATCTTTAATGATTTAGTAATTTCGCCATTTAATAATACGTTAACGTTTTGTGTAGCATAAATTGCATTTAACATTTTTACAAAGTTACCTCCAGAGTCCATCAAGTTAATCTGCTTCTTCATAAAGTTCCAATTTAAGTTATCAAAAGCCTTTTGCCATCCAGGAAGACCAAGGCCACTTGGTTTCCTGGATGTTTTTCATAATATTCTAATATGTCTATTATTATTCTTGTATTATATCTCATCTGCCTCGTGGGAAGAAAACCATTTTGATCCGAATGAATTTTGTTTCTAAGTACTTTCTTTAATCTTTCCGCCATTATCACCCAAAAAAATTTATAATCTGAATTTAAAAGAGATATTGGTCTATAATTCTTTATTTGGTTGCCATCTGCATCCTCTTTTGGAATCAGTGTTATGTAAGCTTCCTTCCATGATTATGGAATTTTAGCTTCCAGTAATACTTCATTGCAGATCTCTAATAGCATATTCTCCAGCATGGCACCTGTCTCTTTATATAGTTCATTTGATAACCCATCTGGACCTGGTGTTTTGTTTTTTTTTGTTTTTGAATCACCACCTTTAATTCATCTAAAGTCAGTACTTTATTAAGCAGCTCTTTTTTATCATCTGATAAAGGGTACAGAATTCCTTCCTTCAAATATTCTTCTATTTTATTTAAATCAACTTCCTCTTGTTTATAAAGATCCCCCAAATATTCTCTTACTATTTCCATTTTTTTCTCCAGATCCATCTCTATTATTCCATTTTTATCCTCTAATTGATATATCGTTCTTTTCTTATTTTCTTTTCTTAATTTATATGCCAGCCACCTATTGGATTTATTTGCATGCTCAAAATAATTTTGTTTTTTATATAATAATTTTTAATTAATTCCTCTTGATCTAAAATATTCATTTCATGTTTAACTAGCACTAATTCATTTCTGATTTGCTCATCCCCCGGGGTTTCCATTTGCTTATTTTCCATTTTCTTTATTCTTTTTATTAGAGCTTTGCACTTTCCCTCTCTTTCTTTATTTCTATTTGCTGTAAAAGCTGTCGATATTCCCTTTAAATATGTCTTCATAGTATCCCATAGATTCTGCAATAAGGTATCCTGTTTCTTATTAAATTTTAAAAATCTGGTCAGTTCTTCCCTAATTTTTTGAATATTTCTTCCTCCTTCAATAATTGCAAACTGAGTGTCCATCTACCTTTTTTATAGAGACTATTTTTCCATATTATCTGTACCGGATTGTGATCTGCCCACGTATTAACCAAAATCTTTATATCCTGAATCTCCTTGCACAACTCACAATTTACCCAAGCCATATCTATCCTGGACCATGATTTGTGTGGGCTGGAGTAGAAAGTGAACTGTGATATTCCTGGGTTTCTCTTCCTCCACACATCCACAAGTTCTAATTCTTCAGCCATCTCTAGAAATTTCTTAGGCAATGTATTCCGTCTCTTATATTGTCTTTGTTCACAGGCATAATCTTGACTATTGTTTGTTATTGCATTGTAATCTCCTATAATACAAATTCTTGAGTTACCAAATTCTATTAATTTCTCATATAAAGTTTTGTAAAATTCACTTTAATTTTTATTGGGGGCATATATCCCCACTAATAATGTCTTTTTATTTTGTATTACCACCTCTACCATTACTATTCTTCCCGATTCATCTTTATAAACCAATTTTGAGGCTATGTCCTCTTTGATATATAGTACTACCCCTCTTTTTGTCTCTTCCACCAATGCTGAATACATTTTCCCCGGTTTTTTATTTACTAAATATCCTTGATCACGGGTCTTAATATGAACCTCTTGGATACAAATCATATCAGCTCTTTGTTTTTCTAACTTAAAAAAAAAACTCTTTTTCTTTTAAATGGATCATTTAACCCATTAATATTTATAGATATTAAATTCACTCCTTTATCCATTTCCCTTCTATCCCTCAGTATTTTTGCTCGTCATTTGACTTCTAGTTCTCATTCTTATTTCTTCTCTTCCAAATATCTCTTCACCTCCTTCCCTCTCCTTCTCCTTCTCCCTTCATCTGCTTCTAAGTTGTAACTCTTCTTGATTCGAGGTCTCATGATTGTCCTTGCTGCTCAATTCTTCCTCTATTCCTCCTATTTGATCAAAAAATTATTGAGCTTTAATCAGACTATCTATTCTCACCCTTTTCTCCTTCCATATTACTAAGATGCCCTCTGGGATAATCCATCTAAAAAGTATGGTTTTTTTATTTAAATAATTCATGAGAAATCAATAATCTCTCCTCTGCTCATGAACTCTTCTCGGGATCTGTTTTAGAACGATCACTTCTCTGTCTTTATATTTTATTCCTTCCTCTCTTATAATTCTATAAATTATATCTTTCACTCACCTCCTTGCAAATCTAATATGCATTTCTCAGGGTAGTCTGTGCCATCTCGTGTAGCTTGTGTATACTCTATATATGTCGTCCAGCTCATTCACCATCTCATTCTCGTCTCTATTCAAAAGCTTTGCCAATATCTCCGCCATCACCAATGGTAAATTCTCACCCCTCTCTTCCTCTATATCCTGGAACCTCAAATAAAAGGAGGCCTCATCCATCTCGAGATGAGTCAGCGTCTCATTTGTCTCTTTATTCTGTTCCATAATTTTTTGTTCTATGCCTTCCAAATTCTTTTCCGTTTGATCAGCTAATTTTTCAATCTCTTTAATCTTCTCTTCATTTATTTTAAATAATTCCTGTATCTGGCCTATCTTTCCATCCAAATTCTTAACTTCACTTCTCATTTCTCCTAACTCATTTTTAAATTCTTCTTTCATTGTTTCTCTTTCTGCTTTACTTTTCGTATGATTTTTAGACATTGACTCCTGCATTGCCTACATCGTGCTTTGAATAGTTAATATTATAGTTTGAACTGATTGTGTATTGGTTTGGGTTGTGGATTTTTCTGGTGCCAACATCCCTTCAATCGTTTTTTGGGTTGATGTTATTGTGGGAGTAGATGGTGATACTGTTGATGACATTTTTCTTCCTGTTTTTATAATAGTGGTAGTTGTACTAGTCATATCTTTAATTATTCTTTGTTGTTCCTTCACTATCCTAAATATATTTTCCCAGATTATATTGCCAACTACCATCAACCTTATCCATATTTTACGATTTAATTTTCTCAGTTATCTAATATTTTATTTTAAACTACTGTTTGTCTGCTTAATCTAATTTTGTAACACCGTCAGATTTAGGGAATTATAATCAATTAATAATTATGTATTCAAATTTCCAAACCCACCTATTACTCTTGATATTCCCTTCACCTTGTATTTATACAATACCTAGTCTTAATAAGTTCAATAACTCATCAGTTCTTAAATTGTCTAACAGATAAAGGAAAAAAGAAAAAAAAGAAAAAAAATCATTCATCTGTACTTCGATATATAGCAATAATATAACCCCAGTCACTGCTTTAAGTTAATTACTATATTTCAGCTAATATTTCCCTAGATATATAATAAAAGTTTAAAATTCAAATTAATACCTTTTATATTCCAGTAAATCATAGTATCCAATATAAGGGGGATATGAGAAAGAGAGGGAGGGAACAATCAATTAACTCATTGTTATATTAATCAGTATATTAAGTTCATTAATCTATATTCAATCAATATATATATATATAAAATAAGAGAAAAAAACTATAGAATATAATCCAAAGGGATTAAATATAATTTACTCAAGTTAAATCAATCTTATTTTCTTGTTACTTGAATGTATACTATAAATAAATACAAAGTGAGTCTATGTCACTTCAATCAGTTCCAAGAGAAAAAAAGAAAAAAAGAAAAAGAAGAAAAAAAGACACTGGATGAGAGGAGGATTTTCAGTCTCCTACTTTCCTGTCATTGCCTTGATATTACGGTTATATCCAATAATAAATTGAGGTCTCAGTTCTCAGTTCTATCAGTAACTTCCAGTGGCTTCCTCCACTCTCCCGGAATTGCCAGTCTCAATGGCCACCACCGCAAGTTGCACTGTCACTCCTCAACTTAATTTCAAAGTTTCAGAGTTCTTGTCCGTCCACAAAGTACTCATTGAGATATGTTCATATGGCTAGAAGTAAAAAATTTTTTCGACAACTGTAATCACTCTTCTCTTCTTTTCACTTTCCTATTTAGAAACGAGTTTTACTTTAACCAGAGCTGGGGGTAGGCAACTCAGTCCTGCCGCCATTTTCAGCTTTCCCCCTTTCACATCGGAATTTCAGGCTTTCACCACTTACTTTCCCAAATTATCCACAAGATATAATCCAACAGCAATTTTGCCTCCAATATCTTTCCCGGATTCAAATTCGATATCTTCTCTCCACTTCCTTCTTAAGTTTGTTCCGTTGCGTCTTCAGGCCAGCCTCAACAGGCTGCCCTGAGCTTTGGGCTACCTTCTTTGCCTCCGTGGTTGCAGTTCCTGGTTGGGCTCTGAGAGTTCTCCCTCACTTGGGTGATTCCACCACGATCTGATCCCACCTCAAACGGTCACCCATGAACAAAAACCAGAGCAGAGTTCTCCTACATCACCATGCCACGATGTCACTCGAGATCCTGTTTTTAATATATTTCTTGCATTTTAAAAAAAGTACAGGTAGGAAATATTTCTTCCTTGTTCCTTTCTTTGGGCTTTCAGTCTTCTGTACACACATTATTTTTGGCATGTAGGCAAGAAAAATACATGTACTTCTCAAATTTATTTTGTCATAAAAATGGAAAAATTTTAAAGTGGAATGAATTATCTGAAAAGAAATTTGCCTCCTGGAGGAAGATTTGACAAACCCTCTCTTTCCAGTAGTAACATGGAAACTTAGCCTAACTAGACTGCAATACATAACTATATTTGATTGATTTTTGGACTCGACTGGCAAGTAATCATCACCATAAATTACCAGGAATGTTTATATTTATATTCCCAATAATTGAATGGTCATTGAGATGTGCCTGATTGTCACTATAGTACTGTATCTCTCACATATTTCTGAAGGCCTGCAGACACACAAACAGGTTCTGTATTATCATCACTTAGTGCTTAGCTAATAAATTGCTGGGCATAGAAGATGCTTTATGTTCTCATTGGATATGGTGCTCATAGAGAAGTAAGAAGTGAGAGCAATGAATATAGAAAGGCAAAAAGGAGAGTGTGACTTGAGAAGTAGATGAAGTGTTACGCTAGGTTGAATATTGTTCTTAAGATATTGGTTTCTGTAAAAAGGACATGTAATCTTCTCCTCCAGCATCTCCCTGAAGAAGAATCATTCCAATAATACAAGCAAAGAAAGAAAGCCCGTTATCAGACAAAGACATTTTGATAATTAGCAATATCTCTGGTAGCTTGTGCTTGGGCCCAAGTATCAATCTTTTCATTTCTCCTTCTTGCCATTTTAGATGCTGTTCTTTGCACTTAGTTCTTTTTCTCCAGCTTGCATACACATTTCTGCTTGAAATAAAGGACCTACATTTTTTTCAAGACTATAATCTATATTGGAAGTTCCACTTTGCCTGGCCTTTGAAAGTTCTTGGCTGTGTGCCATTTGAATTCCCAGTCAATTATTTTGTGTAAGAGCCTGACATCCTTTTGCAACTTTTCTACCTAAAACAGCATAAATTGCTGTAAAGATGGGGATTGTTTGGTTAATATTCTTCAATGAACAACATGAATAATGAATAACAAACATGAATAACAATCACAAGAGTGCAACCCAGGCACCAAAATGGGCATATCCTTTGATATTTGAAGTGTAACAAAACCAGACGTAGCAGATGTATTGCCATTGCATGAAGAACAAAAGAGACTAAGAAATTGTAGCAGTGATAAGGGGCATTTTGAGAAAAGATTAAAATCTTTTACCCACCATATTTCCACCAATAGATTGGGATTCATATTTTGCTATCTTTTTTATTCACTTATTTTCCTCTCTCTGAATAGTTAAAAAGAAATGTTTAATGGTGTTTTGAAGGTTTGTTAATCATGTAGAATATTGTATTGAGATGATACTATGTTAAGATTGAAAATAAAAATCCCATAGATTAGGGGTGTCAAACTTGCAGCCTGTGGGCCAGATGTGTCACCTGCTGGCCCTGCCCCCGCCCAGTTTAGTTTAGTTTACTTTATTGTCATTGCACCTCATACGATGAAATCAAGCACCATCTTCAGTGCACATCATGACCATGAAACTAAACACAAACACACATCCTTCACCCTCCACACATTGAACTGAAACCCCCCGACACCACATCAACACTGCACTATACAGCAGAATTCAAAAGAGCTACTGCCCTTGGATACAAGCTGTTTTTCAGCCTGTTTGTGCTTGTTTTTAATATTCTGTACCATCTGCCAGATGGTAATAGTTAAAAAAAGGGTGCCCAGGGTGAGATGAATCTTTAAGAATGTTTTGAACTTTCTGAAGGCAGCGGGAGCTATAAAGCTCTTCCAAAGAGGGCAGAGGGCAACCAATAATCTTCTGGGCAATGACATTAACCCTCTGGAGTACTTTCCTATCTGCCATTGGCAAACCATACAGAGGTGCAGTAAGTTAAAATGCTCTCTATAGTGCAGCGGTAGAAGGTCACCAGCACTTTTTCATTCAGTTGTTGTTTTCTAAGAAGTCTCAGGTAGTATAAACTCTGCTGGGCCCTTTTGACCAGTGCTACAGTGTGAGTATCCCAGGTCAGGTCCTCTTTTATGGTAACATCCAGAAACTTAAACTGTCCACTTACTCCACTCTGTCTCCATTGATAAACAAGGGCCAATTTTCTGATCTGTTCCTTCTATAATCCACTCTAAGCTCCTTGGTCTTATTGGTGTTGAGGATCATATCATGAAAGCAACCAGTCCACCTCATCTCGGTAGGCAGACTCATCCCCCCCGGAGATGAGTCCCACCACTGTTGTATCATTTGCAAATTTAGCAATAGTATTATTAGCATGAGTGGGAATGCAGTCATGCACATAAAGAGTACAGAGTAAGGGACTCAACACACAACCCTGTGGTGTACCAGTGTTAAGAATAAGGGCTGAAGAGGTATGATTACCTAATATGGCCGTCTATGAGCAGCCAAACAGGAAATCCATAATCCAAATAGTGAAGGGGGGAAAAGTCCCAGTACATCATGTGACATCGCCGTACGACACAAGTTTGACACCCCTGCCATAGATGATCTGCCTTCTCTAATTTTAGCTAATGAAAAACCTGGCCTCACTGTACTTATGAATAAATTATAAGGAATTGTGTTTTTACCACTTGGGCTTTTTCCTCTCTTAGAATGCAAAATGCAAAGTTGGAGGACTGAAAAACAAAATACATGTGGAAACTAATTCTGTAAAATGAGAAAATATGTTCAGAAGGAAATGCCCAAGTTTGTTTTATCCCAACTTGATATTTGAACATCAGAACACATGGACTTGGAGGACTGCTCTGGGCAATTCCCCATCCCCGAAAAGCAAAACAAAAAACTTTCCTTTAAATGACCCTTTTACAGTTGTTTAAATGAAGACTATTTCTTAATTGAGCAGATTAAGATCAAATGAAATTTCTTCCCCAATTGGTCATTCGTTTTTGTGTGCATATTTAAAGAAATGAAAGCCACAGTAAATGCCACCACCCCTTGCTTCTACATTTTAACTGTGAAAGAAGAGCTAACGTATGTTAGCACAGGGCAAAAGAAGGGTTGATTATGGGTACAGAATGGATAAAAACTGGGGATGCAAGAGAAATAAACCCAAACCCAATTTCCAAACATCTCTTCAGCTTGTTTACTGCATTGTCCAGATTGGTGTGGTGCTTTTAGCTTTGTTTTTTAATGCAGAGGCCTGGATCCCTGTTTTCTCAGACAGCACCAACGTAGATAGTGGGGTTGTAGCTACTGTCCCAACCCAGTGGTAGGATTCAAAATTTTGTAGTGGTTCTGTGGGCGTGGCTTAGGGTCTCATGACTGGGTGGGCGTGTCTTGGTAGCCATGTGACTGGGGTGGTCATATGACTGGGCATGGCTTGGTTGTATGACTGGGTGGGTGTGGCCAACTCAATGTCACTCATGTCAAGGGGTGCCTCGCCTGGTCCCTGCCCTCCCAACCATTCCTTGTCACACCCAGTCTCAACATATCTATAGTTCTGAAAAATGTTGTTCAGAACTATAAAGTCAACTTTTGTTGACTTTATTATCTATGTACTACAAATGTATTTACACGGACCACTGAAAGGAAGAAATGGCTCACATTCTTTGCCCAAGAGGGTGATAGGCAACAGGCTTTTAGGGGGCTGCCAGAAAGAGGGGGGGCAATGTATTTTCCAAAGCACCAGAAGGATGAAAACTGAACACAGAGAGAAGCATCCTAAAAGTAAGGAGAAACTTCCTGACAGTGAGAACAATTAACCAGTGGAATTGCTTGCCACCAGAAGTTCTGGGTGCTCCAACACTGGAAGCTTTTAACAAAAGACTGGACAGTTATTTCTCTGTAATGGTATAGAGTGCCCCCCCCCCCCAAGATCCCTTTCTAAGTGCTATTCTGTTATTCTGACACCATTCCCAGGACCTCTATTCAGATTTTGGATTCCTCAGAGTTTTCCTGCCTGAGCAGGGGGTTGGACTAGAAGACCTCCATAGTCCCTTTCAACTCTGTTAAACGCACCTGTATTTATGCTCTGGACTATTAAATGCAAACCCTGATAAATACCTGGGCAAAAGAAAGGCAGTAAAATCACTCTAGGTGAGGGACAGTGCAAAATATTAACATACACTGCTCAAAAAAAATAAAGGGAACACAAAAATAAGACATCCTAGATCTGAATGAATGAAATATTCTTATTAAATACTTGGTTCATTACATAGTTGAATGTGCTGACAACAAAATCACACAAAAATTATCAATGGAAATCAAATTTAGCAACCCATGGAGGTCTGGATTTGGAGTTACACTCAAAATTTAAGTGGAAAAAAACACTACAGGCTGATCCAACTTTGATGCAATGTCCTTAAAACAAGTCAAAATGAGGCTCAGTAGTATGTGGCCTCCACGTGCCTGTATGACCTCCCTACAATGCCTGGGCATGCTCCTGATGAGGTGGCGGATGGTCTCCTGAGGGATCTCCTCCCACACATGGACTAAAGCATCCCCAACTCCTGGACAGTCTGTAGTGCAATCAGACATTGGTGGATGGAGCGAGACATGATGTCCCAGATGTGCTCAATTGGATTCAGGTCTGGGGAACAGGCAGGCCTGTCCATAGCATCAATGCCTTCATCTTGCAGGAACTGCTGACACACTCCAGCCACGAGGTCGAGCATTGTCTTGCATTAGGAGGAACCCAGGGCCAACCACACCAGCATATAGTCTCACAAGGGGTCTGAGGATCTCATCTCGGTACCTAATGACAGTCAGGCTACCTCTGGCGAACACATGGAGGGCTGTGCAGCCCCCAAAAGAAATGCCACCCCAAACCATTACTGACCCACTGCCAAACTTATCATGCTGGAGGTTGTTGCAGGCAGCAGAACATTCTCCATGGCGTCTCCAGACCCTGTGCACGTCTGTCACATGTGCTCAGTGTGAACCTGCTTTCATCTGTGAAGAGCACAGGGCATCAGTGGCAAATTTGCCAATCTTGGTGTTCTCTGGCAAATGCCAAACGTTCTGCACGGTGTTGGGCTGTAAGCACAACCCCCACCTGTGGACGTCAGGCCCTCATGGAGTCTGTTTCTGACCGTTTGAGCAGCCACATGTACATTTGTGGCCCACTGGAGGTCATTTTGCAGGGCTCTGGCAGTGCTCCTCCTGTCCCTCCTTGCGCAAAGGCAGAGATAGCGGTCCTGATGCTGGGTTGTTGCCCTCCTACGGCCTCCTCCATGTCTCCTGATGTACTGGCCTGTCTTTTGGTAGCACCTCCATGCTCTGGACACTACGCTGATGGACACAGCTCGCATTGATGTGCCATCCTGGATGAGCTGCATGACCTGAGCCACTTGTGTGGGTTGTAGACTCCGTCTCATGCTACCACTAGAGTGAAAGCACCACCAGCATTCAAAAGTGACCAAACCATCAGCCAGAAAGCAAAGGAACTGAGAAGTGGTCTGTGGTCACCACCTGCAGAACCACTCCTTTATTGGGGGTGTCTTGCTAACTGACTGTTTTCCACCTGTTGTCTATTCCATTTGCACAACAGCATGTGAAATTGATTGTCAATCAGTGTTGCTACCTAAGTGGACAGTTTGATTTCACAGAAGTGTGATTGACTTGGAGTTACATTGTGTTGTTTAAGTGTTCCTTTTATTTTTTTTTTTGAGCAGTGTATGATAAATAATGGAAAAATTAAAAATAATAGCTCAGAGTTTTCTCTCTCCCCCTTCCTTCTTCTTTTCTTTCTCTCTTTTTCTTTCTCCCCTTCCTCTTTCTTTCTCTTTCTCTCCCTTCTCTTTCTTGCTCTTTCTCTCTTTGTTTCCCTTCCTCTTGCTCTTTCTTTCTTTCTTTCTTTCTTTCTTTCTTTCTTTCTTTCTTTCTTTCTTTCTTTCTTT
>BLBF01000032.1:32890532-32902532 GCA_015471245.1 Laticauda colubrina
TTTCTTTCTTTCTTTCTTTCTTTCTTTCTTTCTTTCTTTCTTTCTTTTTCCCTTCCTCTTTATCTTCCTTACTCTTTCTTGCCCTTTCTTTCTCTCTTTCTCTTCCTTCCTCTTTCTTGCTCTTCCTTCCTTCCAATTTTTCTTTCTTTCTCTTTCTTTTTTCTTCTTTCTTTCTTTCTCTCCCTTCCTCTTTCTTTCTTCCTCTTTCTTCCTTTCTTGCTCTTTCCTTCTTGCCCTTCCTCCCTTTCTTCCTCCCTTCCTTGAACTGTCTCTCTCTCACACACACAAACACACCTTTTCCGGGAAGAACTTATTGGGCAAACTCCAGAGCAGCGAGCAGCAGGACAATGAAGAAAGCAGCAGACCTGGAACATCCATCCGCTCTCCCTTTCGAAGCACATGGGCAGCAGCGGTGGTGGGTGGCTCCCTTCTTCTCCCTCCTAAAAGGCAGGGAGAAAGCAAATGGAAAGGCGAAAAAGCCCCAGTAACTCTTCGGACTTCTTTCCAAGTACACTGAACCAAACTTGAACTGAGGGTTCACAGCCAGACCAAGGCAAAGCCTACCCCTTCCCGGCCGGGCCAGCCTTCAGCTCTTTGGCTTTGGGAGCATCCGCTGCCTGCCCTCCCTGCACCCACGCACCCACCGTTTCCCCCAAAAGTTGAGCAAGCTTTCCAGCTCCTGCAAATTGAAACCTCACTGCCTTTGACCCTCCCCAAACACCATGCGGCCTTTGGGCCCTTGCTTGGCAACTTGGTGAACCCAGCAGTGTCGAGCCGAGCCAGCCCAACCTGGACTGTGGGAATTCAAGCTGGATTTTCACCTTGCTTTCCCTTTCTTTTTCACACACTGACGGGATCAAAGGACTGAACTTCACCTGGCGGGGTTCATCCACAGCACACCTGAGCTTGGCCGCCTCCCAACCCCCCCCCCCCCAGCTATTTCTCCCGGTTGAATGTTTCAAAAAACAATGTGGCACCACTTGTGGCCTCCTCCTTCCCAAGCCCCCCAGAACCACCATCCCCAAAGGAAAAAAATCCCCCATCCTTTACAGATGCCGCCTGTCTTGCAAAAAATACAGGTCCAAAGTTCATCCTACCCCTCCACATACACACTCACCCATGCCCGAAGTGATGCCAAGCGGGAGCGAAGTGAAGAAGGGGGCTGCAAAGAGAGATGGAGGAGAGAGGGCGAAGGGAAAACCAAGCAGAAGCAAGTTGCAGGGGGGGTATGAGGAGGAAGGGAGAAAGTTTAAGAAAACAGTAGCTTGGAAAAGCGGGGCAAGGGATACGCAAACACGCCCCCCTCTTTGTGTTGAAAAGAAATTATAGCTAATGATTGAAATTAGCAAATTTAATAAAAAAAATATAATTAAATAAAGAAAGCAAAATAAAAGAGTGGATTGTGGAAAAAGAACCAAGAGCACCACCTAATGGTATAGGAAAAATTTCCGTGACTCTGAAAAGTTCTTGGTGTTTCTAATAAATTGGACTTTGGAATTTAAAATAAAATAAGAGAAACTCCATCATAACAAAATAAAAACCCTGAAAAGTAATACCAGAATACTCTAAGGGGAAAGATACTTGAAAAGATCATCATAGAACCACTCGGTGACTTTGGGAAACAGCTGGAAAAGGACCTACCAGAAGACCTAGAAATAAAGACTTATGGATATTGATTGTTGAAAATAAATATAAAAGATGCTGGTTGAAATAACATAGTGGATTTGTGGATTGGATATATATATATATATATTAAGGGAGAGGGAAAAAGGAAAAAAGGAGCAGACACAATGGTGGAATTATTTGCTGAAATAAGATTGGATTTACAAGACATGAAAGAAATGATGAAAGTAAGACTGGAAATGTGCAGCAATATATTACAGAAATTAGAAATGAAGACTCAGCTTGCAGAAGAACAAAGAAAACTAGAGGGAGTTAACAAAGAACAAAGAAAACCAAAGGAGTTAAATAAAGAGGAAACCAGCCTTGAAGTTCAAGTAGAGCAACAACCATTTAAACAGGGGGAAAAAGGAATTAAAATTAAAAACTTGTGGTTTGATGTGAAAATAAAAGGGGGAATGGTTCGGAAAATGAAAAAAAGGAAAGAGAATAAGCAGAAAAGGGAAGTTCAAAAGAAAGACCAAGAGAGGGAGAGAGATAAAACAAACAACTGGAATGAGAAATGGAGGGGAGTAATAATGGGGAAAAAAGGGAATCAAGAGAAAGGACCAGAAAATAAAGAGAAATCGGAAGCAAGCAAGAATGAAAAGAAATTACATTGTTATGAGAGTGAGAGATAATGGGTAAATAAGGATAGAGAAGGAGATTCTGTGAGGTAATGTGTTGTGATATATAAGAATAAGTATTGAAAATAGACAAGATTGTAACTGATATTTTTTATTTTTTTATAAAGGATTATTGCTACGTTAGATATGGGATTTAATGAAATAAGTATGGAAATGGGAATTTATAACAAATATATATATTAATTGATGATTAGCGATGTGTAAAAATATATGGAAAAATTAATATCAGTTGCTATAACTAATTGATTAGATGAATACATTTATAATGTATAGATGATAAGTAAAGTGATTGAGAAAAAGTTATGTGGAATCTGCAAAATATGTGTAAAGCTGATATGTAGTAAATAGGGAAATACTATTAAGAAGAATGAAGGTGGTAAGCTCGAATCAACAACCAAAGGGGACAATTTCTAGAATTCATAGAATAAGGATTGATAAAATTGCAAATATGACAGATAAAAGAAATATGGGACATGAATATAGAAATGAGACAAGAATTTTAGGTAATACTGTAAAATAAGATATGAGAATACCCTAAGAAAAATGATAATATGAAGTGAGATTTGATAAAATAAGCTTAATGAACTTAATATCAACAAGGAATAATGTGATATGAAACTGAATAAGTAAGATGAATGGGTAACTATGGTCATGTTTGTGTTGAGATGTGAAACCTAGAACCACACTGTTTGCCAAATGAGAACTCTTATTTTAAAAAATGAAAAATAGGAGAGGAAATTGAATAATGAAATTACGAGGTATGTTTCAATGATGTGGTGATTGGCACTAGGAGAAAGTATGGAAATGTTGAAAAATTAAGAAATAGAAGATTATAATTTAATGCAAATACGTGTATTAAGAGATATGTTTTATTAATTTTGCTTGTACTAAAATGTATGATGTGGTGCCACACTGTTTATGTATTGATGTCTCTGTGTAGATTGAAATAAAAAACTTGATTAAAAAAAGTATATTATCTTGGAAATCATGTAGTGACATGGTTGTCTGTCTCTGATTATTTCCTTGATAGTGATTTATAGCACTTTTAGAGCCACTCAACCATTATTGGGCTAGAATAATAATAATTCAGGTAGCTTTATATCCCTTAAGAAATGGTTGACATATTTATTTATTTATTTTTGTCAATTGCTTACAAGATAATAGGTATAAGTAAAAATATAGTTATGAATACATGGATACATATAAGAAAAATAAAAGAGACAATAGGACAGGGATGGTAGCACATTGGTGCGCTTATGCACGCCCCCTACAGACCTCTTAGGAAAGAGGTGAGGTCAATAGCAGACATTCTAAGATTAAAATTTTTGGGGTTTGGGGAAGAAACCACAGAGTCAGGTAGAGTATTCTAGACATTGACCACTCTGTTGCTGAAGTTGTAATTCCTGCAATCAAGTTTGGTGCGATTAACCTTGACATATGCTATGAACTTATTGTAATTCATGAGTGTGGAACTGACAGTTTCTGTCAACTGTGTCTGGCTTTGGTATGAATGGTAAAGTGAAGGCAGAACAGGCTGAATGCAAGGTCTGTGCCATTTCTCTCTAACTTTATTGTCTTTTCAATAATTTTTTTGTTAATAATTTTATTGACACTTTTAAAAAGCACAGTAAAAACTAATACAAACTAAATGGAAGAAAAGAGAAAAGGAAAAGTTCAGAAAGTACAGAAAAAAAGAAAAACATAGAAAAGAAAAAGGCAACAAAGAAAATATTAAATAAATGACTTCCAACTTTCATCGCACTGAGCAAAAGCTAATATACTATTTTTTTATCCTCTTTTAAAGTAACAAATAAAAAAAAATCTCTCCATAGACTTTTATGTATACACAATTTAGAAATCATTATCTTTTTAATCCTAGTTCAGCAAAAAACTAGTTAGGAGTTGCCAGAAATATCAAATAGGTTATCTCTGATCAAACAGACAAACTTAATACTCTTTCTTTTTGCTCTGCACATCTTGACCTTTAAATTATTTCTGTGACATCCAGGATTTGATATTTCATCATTCTTTAGCATTTAAAAGAAGTCTTCAAAGCTTTTATCAGCTTACTTTGTAAATCCTACAAAGAGTCTTCTTCAGAATTTTTAGTTCCAGCTGTTCTATGTCAAGATCCTTTTCTTGATTTGGCTTTTGTGTTCCCATTTTAGTAATTTCAATTTTGTTATTTTCCATACTTTCAAAAACTATAATGTCTATGTAAAAAAAAAAGAATTTTCTCATCATATGCTAAACATACGTTTATCTATTGAAATCTCTATTCTTTCTGAGATGTTAGATATTAATATTTCAATCCAGTTTAAAAAAAAAACTCTTTAAAATAACACAAGGTTATACTGTAGCCAACTTAGTCATTTTAATTCTTTGGTGCCTGGTTCTTTAGTTCCCTCTAGTGTCTATTTGCAATCTGTATACAATTTCAGTTTTTAATAGGTTTAATTCCATTTCAATTATTTTCCTATGTTTTTTTATTTAATTACATATTTGCTTTCCAAGTCTTATAGCAAAAATAATCAATATTCCAAATCTCTCTGGACTCCCAATCTGTTTAAAACCCCTTTTTTGTCTATGGCCAATTGCATATTATTTTAAATTTTTAAAATTTATTTAATCTGAAGAAAGTGAAAGTCACTATGTGTCAAATTAAGCTTGCTGTTTTGAAGGTCTCTAATATCCATAAGGTAGTTAAATTGAACATTTCTAAATGTTTGGAAAGTGAGTTTGGCTGGGTTTACGTCTTTATGAAAGGCCTCACCACTGTGGAGAAGAAATATATTGTCTCCCCTAGCTTCTGGTGTTGACACCTGCAAGAGACAGTTTTATGATTTCCTCATGAGGAATTGCCATTCAGAACACTTCTGAGGATCTCCCAAATCTGTTCTGTCAGTCAGCCATAACTCACACTGGAAGCAGCTTCACTGTCTTTTTATATTTTCACTAAGTGGATATCTTTCTGTGATTTAAAAATTAATATACTTGATTATTGTCATTCTGTCAATGTGAATACCACCAATATAGGTTCTGCATTTTTCCTTCACCAGGCCAGATTTAGGGAATCAAGAACCATATGATTCTAATTGGTGTTGTTTGGCTCTTTACAGAAGCAGGGCGATGATGAAGCCGAAGATGAATTGGAAATTGCTATTGACAACACTGCTTTCATGGACGAATTCTTTTCAGAGGTAAACACTGCTGAGAAAAGAAAAAGCAGCTCTGAAATTAAAGCTGGGGCTTCAGAGTAATAAAATTGTGGAACACTGTGACATTGATTTAACTGTGCTGTGAAAGCTGTTGATGGAGGAGATGCAAACATTTCAGAGACCAGACTAATGCTGGAGCCATGGGTTGCAACTAATTTTTTATATATTTATTTATTTTAGTTTGTCAAGTGATTGATTATAAGATAACAGATATAAGTATCAACATAGTTATGAATACATGAAATTGATACATATAAAAAAAATAGAAAGAAACAATAGGACAGGGACGGTAGGCACATTGGTGCGCTTATGCACGCCCCCTACAGATCTCTTAGAAAAGGGGTGAGGTCAATAGTAGACAGTCTAAGGTTAAAGTTTTTGGGGTTGGGGGAAGAAACCACAGATTCACTTAATCCACTTAATCTTCCAGGGGCCACAAAAGGTCATCACAAAAAGCAATATGGTGATGTGGTCAAGAATGGCCCCCAAATTGCCTTTTTTGTCAGCTTGGGAAGCAGTTTATGAATTTTTTAAGGGTGGAGATATAAACATTTGGATTCTCAGTGTGTTCCTCCTCCCATTTCTACTACTAATTTTAGCTAACAGCCTCGGTTCCAGTAGTCCTGATAAAAAAAGAGATAGCCAATTCCAGCTTCTTAAGCACATTGGGCAAAGGCCAGATTTTTCCCTTGCAGCATTATCCCCTTATCCTGGGTTGTTGTTGTTGTTTTTTTGCTAAAAGTCTCCAGAATGGAGTCCATACATTTAATGTAGTGAGAATCAGAGAGTATAAGGCCTTCTCCACAGGTTACTTATGACAACCCATTTAATTTTCCTGGGAGAAAAATTAAAGAAAGAATTGAACTTGGATAGCAATTCTTAAATTTCAATTGCAGATCTTATATAATGTCCCGCTGGTTATAGTTCAGGAAGAAGAGACTTGGGAGAGCTATTTTATTTTAATCAGACTTGGTGGAATGTTCCTGATTCCCATCTCATTTTTTTATTTTGCTAAATGGAAAGGCTGTGGTCAATGTAAATAGCCATCTTATATTTCCCTGTTGGCAGACCAGCAAGGGGCAGACAGACAGAGATAGGTGGCAGGAAGCAACTACGGAAGCAGTGCAACTTCCATCACTTGCTATTTTCTTTAGCCCAGTATTTAAAAAGGAGCTGCTGGGCAAAACAAACTACAGTCACAGCTGCTGTTACCTTCCTTATCTCCAGTGACATGAACTAAAAAGTAGAACCTGGAATCTTTGACAAAAGAAAAAAATGACTGTGTCTGGTATGGCCTATCAAAGTTTTAAGCTTAAAAAAGGATTACTGGAAGGCCCTCATGGTCCATGAGCATCATTTTCCCCTCCATATCAACTGCTAATACTAGGTCTGCAGCAGAGGTGGTATTCAGCAGGTTCTGACCAGTTCTGGAGAACTGATATCGGAAATTTTGAGTAGTTTGGAGAACCGGCAAATATCCCCTCTGACTGGAGATTTTACAGTATCCTTCCCCTGCCACGCCCACCAAGCCATGCCCACAGAACTGGATCTCACCACTGGTCTGCAGTTACCTATGACAAAGGAAACAAGACCTCCTTGCCTTGAGTAGTTGTTGAGGAGGATAATTATGATAGGGTGAGACAAACTGTTGTGACAAACTGTTATAAGCAGCGAAGAGTGTAGGTCTGATTTTGCATTAGTGTTGATAGAGCCATAAAGAGGGAAAATATTGCATTTAAGCATAAATGCCTTTGTATATGAATGTGGAATATATATGTGTGTCTAAATTGGCAACCTGGGAAACTGATTCTACTGATAAGATCAAAATACCTCATAAGAGAGCACCTTTCTGTTGTATGAATCAAAGGCAAAGCTCACACATTTACTGACATTGCTGAAAATAATAAAACACTTCCACTGAATATTATTTTTTTCAGCTTCGTAGCAGGGATGGTGGGAGTAGATAGATGAATTGTATTTTTGTTTGATGCAGAAGAAGGGGAAAGGTCTGCCTTGTTCTGTAAAATTTTCCTTTCAAGTCACTACCTGCAGAATGAGACAGGAACGTCATACAATTGCCTCCAATGTTAAGAAAGCCCTCTCCACCACATGCACGATGGTCATGGCTGTTGCTATTGCTATGTTTCTATATGAATTCCTGTAATGAAAATGAGCTTTGAGCTTTGGACTGGCTTGATGGAATTTAGTCTTCCCTTCTTGGCCTGTGGCAGTGATTCCTTCTCAGCATCTTTTCATAATTTGCAGATTGAAGAGACTCGGCAGAATATTGACAAAGTTTCAAAGAATGTAGAAGAGGCAAAAAAGCTGTACAGCATTATCCTGTCTGCTCCTATCCCTGAACCAAGTGAGTAGGATGCAGTGTTCATAAACTTTTGTTTGAAAATCCTGAGCTTAAACCCTTCGCCCCATTAAAAAAAACATTATCTCTGTATCAGATAGAAGAAGAAAAATGGTTGCAGCTTCTGGAATTGGCTAAAACTTTCCCCTTTATATACATGAGTGGATTCATCCATATTGGGGGTGCTGCTGCTGCTGTGTGTAGTTGAGTGAAGAAGATATCTTTACTGCTATTCTCCTACTAGAGGAAATCTATTTGTGTTCTGCAGAGACAAAGGATGATCTGGAGCAGCTGACAGCAGAAATCAAGAAAACGGCTAATGCTGTTCGAAACAAGCTTAAAAGTAAGAGATCTCTCCTGGGAATAAGCTGGGTTTATTTTATTTGTACAGTATTACTTAAATAATTACTAAATTATATTTGTGTTGCTTAAATGTTGGTTGCTTACTTAATTGCCTTTACATGCCAGGGTCCTATGAGCATATTACGAATTCTGTAGATACTAGAGACTTCCCTAGTCTCTCTGTCCTCTGGATGTGTGGAGTTGAAAGCCAACACCAATGAAGGATGCCCAGCTTCTGGAAAAGTTTTGTAGCCATTACATGAAGGGAGGGTACTAGTACCAGAACCAAATCCATGCTCAAAGCTAAGAAATCACCATTAGGTTTGTTCTTCCTACCTGAACAACCTACCGCTCCAAAAGCTAACAAGTGACTTAAGATTTACAAGAATATAGAACTGGGTTTAATTAGAAGTCATTGTAAGCTTCTATTCTTCCCAGTTTAGATCTGCATTTTGTTTCCTTTGTTTTGAAATATCACAAATTCAGTCAATCTACACCAAAATTGGATTTTTTTCTTAAGTTTTCTTTGCTTTTCCCTCTGCAATTAGGTAAGTTGAAAAACTGAGTATTTATTTATTTATGGCACAAAGAGAATTATTTTTATCCATGCCTATATCCCTATCTAGATATCTTTAAACTATTTTTTAAAGAGTCTAATAACCTCTCATTGATAAAACAATCCCAGCCTGGGGATACAACCATGAAAACAATTTAGATAAAAACATTTTGCTGTATAAACTTTCTACAAAATTCCCACATCTTAAAACCCTTAAATTAGTTTTAAATCCTGGTGAAGCAGGCCAGAATAAACAGAGTATCAACAGAATCAACGGAAGCTCCTTAAATACAAACCAAAGAAGAAATTAACTCTGCAGAATATAGCCAGAATTCCTTTTGGACTGTGATATCTCCTCATTTTTCTTGGCTGCACAGGTATGGAGCAGAATATTGAGCAGGATGCGGCTCGATCATCAGCTGACTTGAGGATACGGAAGTCTCAGGTAAGTGGAGCTTCATGATGGTTGGATTAAAATGACTTCACCAGCTATTATCATGGAGTTAAGTGAATGATACACAATGATATGGATGAGACAGAACTGTATGTTTGAATATAGCAATAGAGAATTGCTATTGCTGAAGCCCTTGTCTGCTATGTACATAACCCTGATTTCCAGTTGGAATTATGAGGATTAGCTTGTTCAGATTCCTATGCATATTTCATGAGAAGCTCTAGGGTTTAACTGTTTCAATGTCCAAATTAAGCACTGAAACACAGCTCTAATTAAAAGGGAAATAAAGGAAAGTAATGGTTTAAATGTAGTAGGTGAATTACCAGACATAGCAGGTGAATTTCTTTTAATTTTGAAGGATTGTGGGATTGGAGCTGTTTTTAATGCTTTGACAAAATGTAGTGATTTTAAATACCTTAAAAGTAGTTTTGGGGAACAAACAGAAATAATGATTTTTCATGTTTTTCAAAATAAAAGGAAAAAATTAGTTCGCTAAAAGATATAGTAACTATTTAGTAACTATTTTAGACACAAGGCATATTTAAATTTTCATTTACCCAAAAAACAGAACCAAAACAAAGGCTGTAGATTTTATGAAATGGAATAAAGGCAAGGTTTCCCTAGCATGATTTATTTTTCTTATCACCAGCATTCAGTTCTTTCCCGAAAATTTGTGGAGGTGATGACTAAATACAACGAGGCACAGGTTGACTTCCGGGAACGGAGCAAAGGGAGGATCCAACGGCAGCTTGAGATCAGTAAGGCCTTTTCTTTTTGCCTTAGACATCACCTGAGTAATGTAAGATCTTGAAATCTTGGAAGAGAAATGATTCTGCCTTGTTTTTAAAAATTGAACTCTTCTGACAGAGGCATTGCATGGATTTGGGGTCTTCCAGAATATTCTTGTTGAATTCTCCTTATGATGTTTCCAATCCTGGGAGTCAAAATATACACCCTTTGCAAGGGTCCAAGTTGAGAAAATGGCTCTGCACCATTTATTTGATACTGGCCGTTCATCTCTCATGACATTTCAGTGGCATTGAATTTGGATACTCTTTTCAATATTGCTGGACAGGTATTAGCAAAAGAATGCCATGCAAACTTCATCTCAAGACTTAATTTTACTTACCTCCATCCTAAGCTCTGATTTTTGAAAATCAGTTGGTCATTGCTCATGTTTTAAACCTGCCCTACCATTTTAGCCTTAAGAAATAGGAACAGTTTTAAAATGAAAATTGAAATCCTGAAGATGCTGACTTGATAATATTCATATATTATGTAAACCAGGAAAGTGGATGGATTCAGTTATAGTAGCAACAGATGCATCATTGGAAGACCTGATGGTCTGGGTTAGGACAGACCATTATAGCAATAGCAATAACACTTCGACTTATATATAGCTTCACAGTGTTTTACAGCCCTCTCTAAGTGGTTTACAGAGTCAACATATTGTCCCCAACAATCTGGGTCCTCATTTTACCCACCTCGGAAGGATGGAGGGCTGAGTCAACCTCGAGCCTGGTGAGATTTGAACTGCCAAATTGCAGGCAGCTGGCAGGCAGCAGAAGTAACCTTCAGTACTCTAACCACATTATGGTTAAAAGCTGTGTGTGGCTTTGTCTTTAGTGCATCAATTTTTAGATTCATGATCCTCCTTGCATCATACAATCTAACATTTCCTGAAAATCATTTGGGTTTGTAACCCAAAACATGGCATCCCATATAGGGTAATGATTCATTTATCAACCATGACAAAAACAGTCATAAAATCAAGCACAACTCACTTAACCATTGCTTTGCTGAACAATGGAAATTCTAGTCCTGATGTTGGTTGTAATTTGAGGCCTACCTGTACATGGTAACATACACACTCTAGTCATGCTCTCAACCAACACACCTCTTGACATCATCAAAAGTATTCACCCATAAAAAAAGCATTAAATAAACTGAGTGACAGCACACATTCTTCATTGTCTTCTCGCTCAGTGCTGAACCATTTGCTAAGCCTTCTATGTATTTTCTTGTGTGCTTTATTTTCATCACAAATATCTCCTTTTACTTTCCTTTATCAACCTTTGATTCTGTTTATACAAAATGCACAATCATTCAAACCTATCAAATGTTTTCTGTATGCTAGTAAATGTATAACAATCATATTATTCTTCACATTAAATTGAATATTTTATCTGATTTTCTTTTTTATTTTTATTTCATACACTTAGGATATGCCTTTATGGAACAATAAATTCCAACAAAATAATGACTGTTTATAAGTCATTAGTGTATTTAAGAATTACATTTCCCCCTGCCTGGATCTGAGAATAGAAAAGTAATATACTATGTTATATAATACAGATATATTCTGTTATAATAATAACTGGATATTATTAATCTGTGTTATTTCTTACCATGTGCATGGACATGTTCATTCATATTATAAAAATTGACATTCTGGTTTTCTTTCTCTCTTTTCCCTGGGGTACAGCTGGAAAAAATACAACAGATGAAGAATTAGAGGAAATGTTAGAGAGTGGGAATCCATCGATATTCACCTCTGGGGTGAGTGTGTATGTGAAGCAGGATGGCGAGGGGGAGGGGGTTCATAATAAATAACTTTACAAACCTAAATGTAATGATTTACAAGAAGGATGGTTTGGAGTTTTTTCCCTAATGGTATTGTTATTGATAATAGCTACAGTTGGATGGGAAGTGAAAGCGATCTATCTATCTATCTATCTATCTATCTATCTATCTATCTATCTATC
>BLBF01000032.1:32902542-32941695 GCA_015471245.1 Laticauda colubrina
TCTATCTATCTATCTATCTATCTATCTATCTATCTATCTATCTATCTGAAGAAAGATACTAAATTGGGGCAGAAGAAAACATATGTTGAATATTGTTGATTATTGCAGAAAAGGCATTTCTTCCATGCAATGGTCTCTGAATCTTCTCTAGATCATGGATTCCCAGATCTCGAAGCAAGCACTGAGTGAGATTGAGGGACGACATAAAGACATTCTACGACTTGAGAATAGCATCAAGGAGCTTCATGACATGTTTGTGGACATTGCCATGCTGGTAGAAAATCAGGTAACTGACCCTTGGTGGAAGGAGGCTGGAAAAATAGCCAAGAAAATTTAAAGAACACCTGTTTCAGGAAAAAAATAACATCTTAGGGGACTGAAATGACAATCCTTGCAAGAAGCAGAAAAGGGAGAAGACAATGAATATATTTCCTACTAATCCAACAAGGTCTTGTCACATTGCCAGTGCTCCAGATCTGTTGTTTTCTTTGCTACTTAGAAAACAACAAATGTTTAACTGGCATTATCATTTCCAGATGAAGCAAAATGTGAATATAAAAAGAGCAATGTGCATTTTCCAAATAAAACAAAGATTTTTTTTTAATACACTAGGAGCTTGGGAAGAAAGAGGCATTCAGTGGCATTGTCAATATAAAATGAGGGAGGTTTTAGGCATGGGACAGTGAAATCCAAAACAGACTGTTCAGAATATAAGGATTTAAGAAGGTATGTAATGGATGTAATGTTAGTCTAAACCTTTCAGTTATTCAGTCAGTTACAGAAACCTGTTAGGTAATTTGGGGCTAGTCATTATTTCTCAGTCTAACCCAGTTTCTCAATCTTGGCAACTTTAAGCAATATGCTGAGTAGAGACTTCTGGATGTTAAAGTCCACACATTATAAAGATCCCAAGGTTCAGAAACACTGCCCTAATCCATTATACATGGGGTTACAGGAATAAAATTGGAAAAGGAATACTCCTTGAAGTGTTGGAGAAAAACTGGGGCATAAATTGACTGAAAAAGGAAACAGCTTCAAATTGAGTGAATGGATGGCAAAATAGCAAATGAGGTTCAATTAAGGTAAACTTAAGTATGTTTTTGGAATCAAATTATTCTAATTTACACTCCAACACTGGAATTTTTTAAGAAGAGATGGGACAATCATTTGTCTGAAATGGTATAGAGTTTCCTGCCTGATTGAACTAGAAGACCTCCAAGGTCACTTCCAACTCTTTTATTCTGTTAATTACAGCTTAAAAGACACGAGAGAAGTCTTTTAAATTAAACTTGAATAAGAACTCTCCATTTTTAATGTGACAGAACAGAGCCACTCAAGTTTATTTAAGCATGGTTTTGTATGCTATAGCTCATACTATAAAATATTGTGGCTTATTGATTTGCATTATGGTATGGTTGGCTGTGGATACATAACGGGAGGCATTAGCTTAGGTAATTTGGATATGGTATCAGAGGTAAGAGTTGTCGACACTTTTGCTTGCTGCATTGCACTATTCTAATTAGATTTTTAATTAGATTTTTTTCAAAAGATCCTTACGTGACGATGATGGTTAATATAATCCTTGTTAGAATCACTTCTGGGTGAGAAGCAGTCTGCTTAATAGTATTTAGGCCTTGATGCCAGTCTTTAAGGGTCTTTTCTTGTTTTTTGCTCACAATGCATTGCTGAGGAGATGGCAACCAATTCAGTTAATGGTGAGTATATTTTTAAACCATAAACCTAGATTGGGACGAGGCAGAAAATGTAAGGGAATTTATGCTTGATTATTGTGGATGAAAGTCTGTGGATCTAAAACAATTCTTACCCAGAGAGGCAACTAACTAAAATGAAGAATTGCCATTTGGGGAGAGAGGTGACAGCTCTACTATGGAAGTATGGTTGGGTCAGAGAGAAATTCAAGTCAATTTAGAGACAGGATGGTTGGGAAGCTCCTTCTCCATAAAACTCCATAAAACATTCTAGCCTGTTCACATTCCTTCTCTTTCCCTTTTTTAAACTTCACAGGGTGAAATTGTAGATAATATAGAACTCAACATGATGCACACCATGGACCACATAGAGAAAGCACGCGAGGAAACCAAGAAGGCTTTAAAGTATAAGAGTAGGGCACGCAAGGTGAGCCTCTCCTACAGACCTCCAGCTTGGCACTCTCAGCCACTTTGCCAGTTTACACTTTTTGCTTCTGCCTCTTTCTTTGGCTTCTGCCATCTTCTTCCTCTTCAAGGGAGCCATGATTGACCGCATAGAGAGCAATATGGACCAGTCAGTAGGCTTTGTGGAGAGGGCTGTTGCTGACACCAAAAAGGCTGTAAAATTTCAGAGTGAAGCACGAAGGGTGAGAAGAATTACAGGAACCCAGCCCTATTTCACCTGGTTTAGACCCTTGTCCCAGTGTTTGTTGAACTCACCTTCTGCAGACATCTTTCTATCAGCTTTGTGTTTTAGATTGTGACCCAGTTTTTTGTTCTGCTCTTTTTCTATACCTCAGCTTACCCTGCAGCCACTTCAAAACCCAGCCACTTTGTCAATAAATGTTATTAGTTATTTTACTAAGTGCAGCTTCGTTTCCTGAGCGGTCCTTTTTTGTTCCTTCACTTCAACATGAAGAAGATCTCTTCTTTCACAGCTTTTTAAAAAATGTTTTAAATGTCTTTGAAGTATATGAGGCTTGAATTTCTCTCAAAGGCTACTCCGAATGTCTTCTGCTTTAAATTGTCTTTTCATTCTGTTCTTGTGGTTTATGTGGGAATTTATCCCTGTTAGCTTTGGTAAGTTATATAGAGGGTATGGCACATGACTGTCAATAAACCAACTTCTAGTAAAATTCTCCCTCAACTTTAATAACTATATGATAGGCTCTTAGGTTCAGTCACCGAAGACTGCTTTTGGCTTAAGGAATAGGTAAGTAGAAGATATTGAAAGTTCTGCAGCTGGTAAAAAAATGAGGAAGTTTGCTCAGCTGAAAATGGCAAGGAGAACTAATTTGCTTCTAGTTTTTGCTTCCTGCTGTAAGAAAGTCAGAAACTGAAAGTAGTTGAAACCCATTGTTCAGTGTAGTGTCAAACAACAGTGTGTTGCTTATTTATTTCAATTTATATGGGCGCTTCTCTCAAATACATGATTCTGTAAGGCTTACAATAATTAAAAAAAATATTAAAGAATAAAATATTTTTATTACCTGGTTTGGGAAATGTGGCACAAGAAAGTCTAAGAATTACAGCTTTTTTGCATTCATCATGCAAAATGTGTTACATAAATTAAGATTGAAATTATGTCCCACCTAACCAGAGTCTGCTAGCATTTTTGTATAAAAAAAATATTAAAGCAGGTTTGTCCACATTTGTAAACCTGAACTTTGGAAAATGAGTTTGTTAAAGTCTAAATTGACAATTGCAGGAAAGGATCCTCTTTATAGCTTTGGTAGTTGGCTGAAGAAATAACTGAGACTGGGTTACTAGTAACAAGATTGTGCAAAACTTTTTGAGTTCTAAGGAAAATGGGTGTTTAGGAGCCCATATGAGCACGCAAGTAGCATCTGTGGGTGACTCCTTATCCTTAAATGATTCCAGGAAGACTCAACTGCTTTAGAATGGTGCACAATCATGTGCATGCCAAAGCATCTTTTTAATTTTGATTCCAAAGTCCTGCATAACTCTAATTAACACACATTTCTGATTCAGGTGTGCAAGTTTGGATAGCAAATCCCATTTTAAAGTGCAAACTGGATAAGGATCTATATTATATTGTAAACTTGCCTGCAGTATGGGTTTGTGTGTCTGTATGTAATATGTCAGGCAAGCTTTGTATTGAATTGAGGACCAGGTATCTTACAAGGAGCTCTGTTTTCACAATTCTTTAAAAACAAGATAAGGAGGATATAGAGATCATGGTTTCTGGAATTCTTTCCCACACTTTAATATTAGTGCTGCTGTGGGCTACAGGACCAGGAAGAAGGGGAGGTTCAAAGGGGAGACTCAGAACCAAGCAGTCAACAATATTCCTAGACACTTCCCAGTAAGAGCGCATTATGGAAATTTTTATGAAATATTTTTCCCAACAGATTCTAGCCAGATTCCAGCCTATTTTAAAAATTTTATCTGATTTCTCTCACCATATCAAATTTGATCCCAATCTGTTCAATTTTCAGAATTATTCTGAAAATTAGTCCAGTGTCTCTTATACAAATTCTCCCCCAAATTCCATTGTTTTGGAAAAATGATCCAATTTGGAATTTTTCCGAACCCTGCCTAATAATTTGAAATAAAATCACTTTTGTACACCAGGGATTGTCTATCTGGTTGGCTCTGATAATCCAATCTGTTCTAAAAGCTGAATTAAAATTAATGTCATTTGTTCATTGGCACATTCAATCATACCCATCACAATGTAACTTAACCTTTGAACTTTTACTTACAGGATTACTTGCTTCTGTTGAACAGAACTGAATATGTATACATTTGATAACATATTCAGTAGTGATCAGTTCATTTGTTGATTATACATATAGATTATCAATTCTAAGTCACAGAAATGCAAGTATCAGTCATGCGATGGTATGTGGAAATGACTTTGGGAGACAGGAGGAAGATCCACAGCAAGTGGAATTGTTAAATAAAAGGCAGCTTAGCCTGCAGAATTAATGGGGATATGGCAAATATCTCAAAAGGGACACTTCCTAGTTTCTTGAGTTGTAAAAACAAGAGAAGAAATGTACTTCCAAGATTCTGTTAATGTAATCTTACACTGAAGTATAATTAATTCATCTGGATATGTTTCCTGTCTGATCTACCTAATAGTACTACTTCAATAGTATCGCAGAAAGTACACTACTACGACAAATAGTGCTATTGAAGTAATACTATAAAGCACAATACTATCCGTCCAATTTGCTCAAACTTTACCTCTCATTTGTGACTCATTGCACACTTGTTAAACATCTTCCTTTTTTCACTCTTCTAGAAAACAATAATAATCATTGTGATCATAGTAGTCTTGCTGGGAATTGTAGCTCTCATTATTGGACTTTCAGTGGGACTGAAATAAACGTAACCAACTGGGTTTCTGGCACTGAACCGTAAGTAGCCTGGGAAGCTGAATTATTATTTCAGTTCTTGACTGCTTTTTCAAGATTAGTTTAATCTATCACTGCCAGAGAAAAAAATTAACATTTTCCTCTTGGTTTGAAGTTCATAATACTTGGTCAGCGTTGACTGATTTGTTTAATCACAATATCCAAATATATCCCTTGGTTTATAAAAAGAACTGCATATACTCCAATATGGGTCCTTCTACAACATGTGGCACAAGGATCTTGATGGTCCAATTTGCATTTTTACATATGATTCTGAATTTTGGCTTCTCAGTGCTGGAAAGTGGTAGGAAAGAATGATCAGCTTCATGAATCAAACTAAGCCACTGTATGATTTATGTGGTTTCAGCTTAGTACCACGTACTCTTTCAGACATTGTTCTTTTAACAAACAATGGCTTAAGTTCATTATACATGAACTAGGTCACCATGGCTTGGTCAACTACTCTTAAAATAAACCTTGCAAATGTTTGACAGTCTGGAAAAGTTTGGGTTTTTCCACAAATGTGATACATCCTTTCTGAATAGGAATCTATTGTATGTTCCTTCACATAAATAAATTGTATTTGAGAATGGTATTAACAGTACCATTGTTTACAAGGCCATCTGTACAAATTAAGTTGATTTTCATGTTTGGTTGATCTGTGAAATTTTCCCATGATAATATAGGTCCCTGATAACAGATCAGCTATTTTTCTTTTATTAATCCCATCACTTCTCCTCACCATTGTTCTCAGAGTGTAACTTTTGTTATACCTCAGAGATGATGGTGATGATCTCCTATTAGCTTTTTGTGGACTAAAGCTTCGGGGCTAATAAGGAAGGCTATCATGGAGGAAAAAAAATAGAATTTTTAACTCATTAAGCATACTGAAAGCCAGGTAAGGGGATGGTTCCTTTCATGATCTACCACTCTATAGGAGTTTATATTGATATATGACTTTAAAAAGTGGGCTGCTCTTTCCTTTTTGAGACCTAACTTTTCCCACTTTGTTCCTTTCCATCTTCCAGACATTCCCAAGCTCCTTCTATGTCAGTAGCAAGATTTCCCTTCTTGAACCTCAATGCCATGGTTTGTGCTTTCCTTCCCTACCCTGCTTGGATGAAGTATGAATGGTGCTCAGCAGGATGAGTACACTTGCACCCATGTTTGCTGTGAGAGCTAGGCTCTTCCAGTTACATAGCCTGAAGACCCTAATGTACTTTCCTGCAACCAGAACATCCAGAAATCTCATGGCATTCCAGAGAGGAGTTCCTATCTGATCTACTCCTTATCCACTCCTCCATTCCTTCCTGATTTACCTGCTTGCTTCAATTCAAGGATTTCTTCTGGAATGATCAACAACACAGTGGAAATGAACCTTCGAGGAATTTGGGGAGCCTTATTGCCTACCTCATTGCTTTAATTTAACTCTTTCAAAAACATTGTACAGATTATTGGACTTGTCAGACAATGCTATTTTCAAAATGTCCATTTAGAACTAAGCCTTAAACTGCTACGTAACTCCTAATCTTCACCCCATTTTATACTCCACAGGCTGGAGCAGGTTTTGTATTTTTTACAGAAAACATAAGATGATAGCCCAGAGGGAGTCCTTCAATCCACGTCAAGTGAGGGAATGGTAGCTATGAACATAACAAATGAGTCTGCAGTAAGTTAAGCTATTGTTGGAAGACACAATGGATTTAGGCGAACAAGCAAAATTGAGGCACTCCAGTTGGTGTTCAGTCCATGTTTTAAATCGGGCCAATATCTGTGTTTTACATTAGACATGGACTATTAGCACTCACATCCTTGAAGTCTGAGTTGCTTGTGTTTTATTAACTACTCAGCTCAAATGTTTTGCTATAGCCATGGATATTCTATATTTTGGGAACTTAGAACAGGCCAGAGTAAGACCTGTCTTCAAATACCCATTAGCAAAGACACTCCTTGGGATATGTGTTACTTCATATTGGACAGCTCCTTTCACTTGTGAAAAACAATTATATTTCTGAGGTGCTGTATGTAGTGGTGTATTCAAAGTGTTTTGAGCTGAAATAATCCAGTTTTGAGCAGTTGCTCTGAGTGCACTAAGATTGTCTTACCTTGGAACCAAAAAAGGAATATGTCACCTTGAGATAGGACCACGTCCAGTACACTTGAAACAGTCCATTTTAACCTAACATGTTTTGTACAGCTCTATTTGCAAAGTTTAATTTCTTTCAAATCTAATACTGAAGGCACAATTGTATCTCATCTCTTTTTCTAACATAGATTTTTTTTTATGGTCTATCTCTTTGAGGACATGAATATTAGGGAAATTGGGGGCTGGGAGGGTTCTTTCTGTTTTAACATTTTAAATTTTATACTGATGGTTTCTGGTTGATAAATGTTGCACCCATTACTGAACTTGCTGTTTGTTACCTGATCAAGATTTGTAGGACAGAAAAAGTGGTCTGGAGAAAAACATTGTGTTTTGTTGATGTGGCATGGCAGCTGAGACCCATTTCTTCTAACATTTACATATTCTGTTTATAGAAGATATTTTATTGCTTGGTAAAATCCTTCTATTTTGTTAAAGAGGAAAGAGAAGCTTTCTCTTATGAATACAGTTATAGCATTGTTTTTCTGATAGAAATTCCCAACATTTTTTTAACTTTTATTTTTGTATATAAGAATATTTTGCTGTGATTAACAACTTGGATGCACCTGTTCCATTCCTACAGTGGTATAACTCATGGAAATGGAAATATTTGTGTATTGCTTAAAAGTGTGTGAATTTTTTTAGTTGACGGGGTACTTTTTTGTTTATTTAGAGAAGCTAGTTATATCATCGAGTGCCAGAATTTTCCCTGGGGGAAAAGTTAACACAGTTGTTGCCTTCAAAATCAGTGTATTTGCTGTATGGAAATCTACCTCAGAGACTGAATCAACCAAATTCTCTGCTTACATCTGATCTTTGATGTGGAGCTGTAGACACATTTGATGGCAGATTTTGGGGCTCTGGCAGTAGTATTTTACGGAGATTTAGAGATCAGCAGCATATTCAAATTCTATAGAGATTATTTACTTTCTAATTATATGAGACAAAATAGTCCTTTGATTGGAAGAGAAAGTGATTCCCATTTTGTCTGGGGAGAGATGACTACTACTAATTCTTAGCAAAATCTATCAACTTTTCCACCAGTTCCACTGTTTAGATTCTAGTCTGTCTAGCCATGGATAAACAATTTATATAACACTTTCGAGAGTACACAGACAGAGCTAAAAAAGTGTGGTGGTCTCACTTGGCTTTGATGTCTGTAACTTGTAAATGGGAGTGAAAGGACCATTTATGAACACTATCTGTAAAGATGAAAAACTGAACTTCAACATAGTAAGCTGCCTATGGACAGTGGAGATTCTACGAAATTGTTTTTGATGAAACTTTTTAAAGAAATGATGAAATTTAAGAATAAATGAATTATTGGAACATCGGTCTGTAATTTTTGTGTCTGTCCACTTAACTCCTGAGGTAGTGGGTATAACCATACAATTAATTTTGAGGAACATGTATTTCCTTTGGCCTGTATCATGTTTGCCATAAGGTTGCAGCATCTGTAGTAAGGTGTGGTAAGAATGGTTCCATGAACATAGAGGTATTCCCCCTATGTATTTTTAGGATTTTACCAACCTTAGCTGAATATTTTCCTCTCATTGCTAGTGATTAGAGAGATGTCTGGTAAGGGAATGCACAATGAGAAATGGACTTTTGGATAGTCCCCTTTCCGTCTACAACAACTATGAATTGTACAAATTCCCAACATGAACTGGGCCCAACAGTGTTGTATAAAAATAACCTTAGGGGACAAAAATGAAGAGAATTTTGAAATATCTGGGTCTGTGAAAGAATAGTCTGTACCTTCTTCAACTCCTCTGTGTTGTGTCTCAACCTTCCTATTGTACAGCCTAAAATCACACTGTTACAGGTAGTCCTCTATGTACAACCATTTGTTTAGTGACCAGTCAAAGTTACAATGGCACTGGAAAAAGTGAGCTGCAACCAGTCCTTGCACGTATGACCACTGCAGCATCCCCACAATCACATGATCAACATTTGGAAGCTTGGCAACTGGCATGTATTTACGACAGTTGTAGAGTCCCAGGATCACATGAAGGCCAGCTGACCAGCAAAGCCAATGGGGAAAGCTGGATTCACTTCACGAAGAACATGATTTGCTTAACGACTACAATGATTTGCCTGACCACTGTGGAAAAAAAGTTTGTAAACGTGACCCACTTAAAAACCACCTTGTTTATCAATGGAAATTCTGGTCCCGATAGTGTTTGTAAGTTGAAGACTTACCTGTACTATGTGTCTCATATTAAAAAAACCCTGTTCTTCCTCCAATTCTATCACCTCCATGTTTATTAATACACCTGGGTATTTTTCCTCTTGCTGAGCAGAAGAAGATAATGATTATGTTATGCTGCATCATCCTCATCATTATCCTGGCTTCTACACTTGGGAGCTTCTTTATGTGAACACTCATTCCTTGTTCTTTGTTTCAGGTAAGTTGTCGGCAAATACAGAAGCTTAGTGTTATCATTTTAACCAGCGCAATTGGGATCCTCCAAATTGTAGTTGTATTAGGCTGTATTTCTATTTTCCACCTAGACTAGTGCATCCCTAGTTGTGGTGAAAATGCTTCACCTGATACTTCTCTGCAGTAACTAATTGTTTACAGAAAAATAGCTATCCAAGCAGAGAAGTCAGGTTAAATATCATATTCTTAAACTGCATCAAGTGAAAAGATAGAAGATATTTTATTCTAATCAACAGAAGGGAAACTATCTGCAAATTAGGGTTGCAACTTCCAGGATCATTTTTGTTTAATATGATTAGACACCACTTATGATCTCTATATCTTTTCATTTTTCTTCTCTTTCCTTTCAGGGTGGATCTGTCAGATGATTTTGGCCTTTCAGGCTTCCCCAATCCTTTATCTCCTCTTCTTCCACTTTTGGAAATGTCATAGCCAATGATTAACCTATCAAAATGTCTTAGTTGATACAAAGAGGAGAAGAAGCCAGAATAGAGCAATGCCTAGAAACTTCAGCTTGGAAGAGGGAAGTGAACATTACAACATAAAGGTCTTTTTTATAACAAGTACCAAAAGCCAACCAACCTATATCTTGACTGATTGATCAAAATTAATGCTTAGGTTGTATGGGACATCATTTATCAGTTATGCTGGCTCCTTCTACCCAGTGTAAACTTTTTGGCATTGAAACCCAGTTCTTGGGAGACATTTTAAATTATTCTTATGAAATACAATAATAAGCTCCATATTCCCCTGCCTTATCTTTGCTATCAAAATCTATATGTACCTCCTTGCTTTTAAATGTGAGGTGTTTTCCCTGGCTGTACTTTCTGCTTGCGCTGTGTCAAAATGTCAAAATAAATTATTTGTTGCAAGATTGCTCCCAAGACACTCTTAGCTACAATAATATGAAATTAGACTTCTGGACAAAGATCTGTCCCATATTTTCTCACCTTCTGAATAATATCCAGAACAATCTTTGTTAAACTTTGTGATTCAGTTACAGATATGTGTATATTTCTAGCTCATTTCACTGCATGACAGCAAATTTTGACGCAAGTTGCAGGCATCTGTAGTGGAGGCAAGGCTTTAATGTTCACGAAGATGATTTGTTTGGACATCAACTGTATCAACATATTTTTGCATACTGTACTGACTTAATACATTTCTTACATACTGAAAGTTTGTCTTTTATTTAAACAATTAAAACTTATTTATTCAAGCATGTAATATTTATTGCTTTGGATTGTGGTCCTGGTTAGGATGAGTGAGCATGGTTAGCATATGATTCATTTTATCCTGGTCCAATGATACTCATTTAGCTTTCATTTGTGTAAACATCTATTCTCCCCTTTGAAATGAATTCCTCATTAGATAGGGAAAGGGAGATATTTGCAACTATATAATGAACGATTCTAGTAATTCCAGATTTAAGTTATTCTGCTACTGTTCCAAAAGCATAGACATTAACCAAGGAATCTTTCTGAATAAAAAGTTTATTTCTCTAGAATCGTGTGATGGACTAAGTCAATGAAGAATTACTCAGATAATAGTATAAACAGTAGTATGTGGAGAGAAAAAAGAAATTTGGGTCTTAGAATTTCTTAGGATCGTCCCAGTTCAGTTCCAAATACTGGAATAACTTCTTTTCCATCTAAATTTACAGCAGGGGGTAAAAGTGTAAAAATGCACACTTTTTAAAAAATCTATATACTAATAAAACGTGTTTGTAACATTCAATTGGTCAAAGAAGTACATCACAGGACAATTTTTAATCAACATACCTCAAATGGGCTAACTTACAGAATGCGACCAAAATCCAGGACCCATGACTCCTGTGGGATTGAAATGTGGCAAATTTGTGGCGACTTAGTGCTGCCATAATCAATTGCAGTTACATTATTGTCATTTCCAATGCTCCCTGCCAATTTCCCACTCGCCATGTCTTTGCTTATAGGATGCTGGCAGAGAGTTTCGGGAACAGGGAAGCCGGCAGTAGAGGTTGCCTATTGCTCAGGTACATTTCTCCCATGTGTACAATCTCCCCATTCCTTTCTGTGCCCATGCCACACCAATCAATCATGCAACTTTCCTGACCCATGCTGAATCCTCCACACACTCCCCAACCTAGAAGGTGTCTCTTCACATGTTGGTGCACCCTGCTCCACCTACACTACACTCCCCATGCCCTCCTTGATTCCTCCACCTCTTCTGCACCTTCTCTGATCTATGCTGTATCATGCCACACCCTAAACCAACTGGCACCATTCATACACCCTTGCACATACTTCCAAACCCATGCAGCACCCTCATGCATCCTTCTGGTCCTGTGTAACACCTCATGCAGCTTTGTGCCTCCTCCCCAACTCACATCACTCTTCCGCGACCTGCTGAGCACCCCTTGTGCACTCCCATCTGCTCTTCCTCATCCATGCTGCACACCTTGCTCCAACCCACATGGTACCTATTTTTTTATTGTCAATTGATATGCTGGCAAAAAGGAGGAAAAAAAGAGGGAGGGTAGGCAGGAAGGACAAGGAAGGAAAGGAGATAAGAGGGTGGCAAGGCTATTTCCCACTTCCTGTCAATGTCCCATAAGGAAACTGGGGAAGTTGACAGGAAATTGGAAATCACTCCTGCTCCCATTGATTTTCTTAGCCTTCCTGTGGTCATATCGTTTGGTCATATTGTTTGTTTATGGAAGGAAATATCTCTGAAACAAGACCCAATGGATTGTGAATTGTCCAGTTTTTACTAAAGGCTGCCTATACCATCTGACTAGTATTTGTTAATCTTTTAATTAACACATAAGAGTAGCAGCAGCAAACAGAAGCTTTATTTTTACTTCTACATTGATCCCAGATACATTTTTATTGTAGTAAATAACAATGGTGTGATGGCATATGGTATGTCCTTGGGAAACAGGAGGAAGATTCTTGCCTGGGCTGCAGCTCTTCCTCCTTCTCCCAAGGTCATTCCCACATACCATTACAAATGATGAATAGCCATATCAGTGCTTTGTGTTTGGAAATGAACACTCACTCAAAGAAAAGGGTATGCTGGAAGGGTAGGAAGTACTTCACTGGTTACTGTCTGGTAAATTTCTACTGAGAAAGATAGCAGCCATTTTGTGAATAGGAAATAATTCCCATAAAATATTCTAAAATGCCCAGCATGTCCATTGAGCTGTGTGGCTTACAGGAAAAATGCTTCCAGCTTATGAGAAGATAATTTGTTTACCAAACTCATTACACATCCAATTATTTAAACTGGATTTTGATAATTTTGTCCCAACTACTTTTTGCAAATCAAAAGCGCACAGAATTTGTCAGATGAAAGTCTAAATATGAAACACTATAACAAATTTCCATAATGAGTTGATTTACCCAAGTTCTACATCATTATCACCACTCCATCACCCTCCATACTTATTGGACTTCCAGATATATAGTCACTCATTTGATTCTTCACCCACAAATATCTCTGCAGAGAAAAACAAAGTTTTCAAAGAATTGCTGCAACAATTGATCAGGTTCCTTGTCTCCACTCACACCCTGTCAGGCAGGAAGAACTTTCCCCAGTAGCGGCCCTTGTACTGTAGGTCATAAGGGCTCAGATATTTCCGTATTCCCAGCATATTGGCAGTAATAATGCGCTCAAATGTCCATGGATTCTGGTTATCACATCGCCTCTCCTCTTCTCTGTCCCGCATCTCTTGAAGGGTTTCCTTGCTGACTGCTTGGGCTTCAAAAGGCAGTTTCTTGGCCACTTGAGTGAGGAAGTATTTCACCTCAGTATACTCACATTGCCCACCAATTTCCACTATCAGGCGACCTGCTTTCACTGCTGACACATAGTGATCAATTGCTCCTTTGCCACCACCCATACGTTGTCCTAGTCCTTTGCGAGTAATGGGTTTGTAAGGAGCAGGGACTCTCCACAGAGCGAACATTGTCTTGGAATTCATGTGCCGATTAATACTCAGACGCATTACTTCAAAGTGAACCCAGCGGAGATAGCCACCACCCATAGCCTGCAGGCCAAGGAAAGTTTAATTTTGTTTTATAATTCAAGTAAGAAAAACTGTCATTAAGTAACATTTTTGAAATTGCAAGAGGGGATCTCCTCTTTCACATCCAATTGCTACCATTTTATATTTGTTTTATACAACTAAGAAGATTCTTACTTACCAAAATACCAAATTTTCCTTCAGTAAATTCAGTGGCTTCTGTAGATGGACCTCGGATGTCACGTAAATTCTTGGGCTGTCGCCTAACCTTAAGCAAGTTTGGTTGTCTCTCAACAATTTTTAATTTGGGTTTCTCAGGAATGACAATTCCTAAAAGAATGGAATTGTAGACTCAGTTTTTCTCACAACTGCCTTTTAGCTGGACTACTCAGGAGAGTTGCTCAGATTTCTGAATTTCAGTTCATGAATTATGCTTGTGCCTTCTAACTGCCTCCCTGCCCCAACTATATAGAAGCACCATCACTATCTTTTAAAACAAAACATTACTTAGAAATTACTAAGTCCAGAAATTACTAAGAGACCAAGGCATCTTAATTAAGAGTGTCCGGTTAAAGTTTTGATAAAGGTAGCTGATAGGTTGACAGAAATTCTGTCCTTTTAAGTTTTATGTAAGAACCAACTTTGAAGAAATATAGAAAAGGAAGAACATGCCAACAACTTAATCCAAAGTGATAAATAGAATCTACATTTACAGCAGGCAAGTACATGGCATTGACCAAAAGAGGGAGTACTAGAAATGATTGCAAAAAATGTGTGCGTATTTCAGCTTTGCAACTACAGTAATCTAAATTGGCCTTAAGTTAGAAGTAGATTTCCCCTTACATTTAAGTGGCACTTGGAGATATTCATATATATCAAACCTACTTTTATTCCCTTCAGTTAAATTGAAAGTTGGAATCAAGGAAAGAGCTTATCGTGTTGTTAATGCTAAATTCAAAAGCAGCAGAAGACAGGATGGTTTATGTACTATCCGCTGCCTTTTTTTGAGATTGCAATTTTACTTTAAACTGAGCAAACTCTCTGAGATTTTTTTTTAAAGGCTCAAATCTACATTTGAAATAATATAAGAGGCTCTGTGGAATAAAGTTATAATCTAGGAGCAAGTTTTTATTCAGCCTTAATTAAAGAACTATCAGTGGCATAACTAACATGTTATAATTAGTTTGATTTCAGTTCTAATACAAAGAACTTTTAACAGATGTCCCAGAATTGCTTTGCTAAATAAAGTATATGAAGATAACCATGTACACTAAATGCATGACACTTCAAGGGCAATATTATAATATTAAACAATATGGAAATATTTTAGAAATATATGGCCCAATTCCATCAAAAGAATGTAACAAAGCAAAGGTGCTCAGATTACCGGTATCTGTTTATCAATTTGGAATATTCTCCCTTCTGAAATAAATGAGGCCCTGTATTATACTTTTAGGGATCTATTGAACACTTTTTTTTCCCCTCATGTCTTTTATTCCTATTTATGTTCCTGTGTCTCTGTATTGGCTTCACTTGTATTCTTCCTTCTTTCCCTTGGTTTTCAACAATACTATTTTTTAAATTTATTATCTATATTTTGTATTGTGACTGTACTGTTACAAGATTTGTTCTTAAAATGAGAAAATATTTTAAAACACATTAAACAAATAGCATTCATGGGAAATTATTTTATCTTTATGGTATTCAGTGATTTGCTTCCAAACGTCAGCAACTAAAGTTTGGATTGTTAAAAGTACAAAATTGATTGGGGGAATGTGTCAGTATCAAACCAAAAGAATGGTATATTCTTCATTTCCATTTTTTACATTTAAAAGCAATAAAAGTAACACCATTTCAGTAATATTCTCCCTGACCCTTAGCATACCTGTATAATCTGGAAGCGGATCATAGTTCCTGTAACCAGCAGTGAGAATTTTGATTCCACCAAAACCTAAAATAAAAAAAAATGCACAAAAAGTTATTGCTATAAAGGAATTGGTCTGTATACAACTCTGACAATGGCATCTTCCATCTAACAAATCAGTAGCATAGCCATGAAACATTTCTCTCATAGGAAGTTGATTACAGTTATATTTCCTCTGAAGTCATCAGGTTGTGTAGTCCACCAAACACGCTGACTGGATACGATGGGAATCATAGTCCTTGTATTTCTGAAAGCCACAGCAGCTTATTTGAGACTGGGAAGAATTATACCCAACAGCACCTACTATACTAATAATGGGCCAAAACCAGTTACAATTTTGCATTAAAAAAACCCCTAAGGAATGAAATCCAAATGTGAAACAATTAACAGAATAAACTGCTGTTTCTCAAGACCATTGCCAACCTATCTCCCTTTTTTGTCATCTTGCCACAACTAAGGACAGAAGGACTTCTTTCTTAAAATAATGCACCAGCCCTCCAAACTTTAAGATCAATCAATCAACAGAATAGAGCTGGAAGGGACCTTTGAGGTCTTCCAATCCAAGCCCTTGCTCAAGCATGAGACCCTATACAATTTCAGACAAGTGACTGTCCAGTCTCTTCTGAAAAACCTCCAGTGATGAAGCACCCACAACCTCTGAAGGCAAGCGGTTCCACAGGTTAATTGTTCTGTTTGGAAGTTTCTCCTTAATTCCAGGTTGCTTCTTTCCTTGATTAGTTTCCATCCATTGTTTCTTGTCCTGCCTTCTGATGCTGGAGAATAATTTGACCCCCCTCTTCTTTGTGGTAGCCCCTCAAATACTAGAATACTGCTATCATGTCACCCCTTCCTAGTCCTTCTGTTCTGTAGACTAGCCCACCAATTCCTGCAACCGTTCTTCATCTGTTTTTGTCTCCAAGACTTTAATCATCTTAGTTCCTCTTCTTTGCACTTTTCCCAAAGCCTGGACTTGCAGTGGGTAAGGACAGTTTATACCGGTTAACGTTTGTCTCCTTTCACAATTATTATAGATACGAAGTAGCTGCCTAACCTGGTTCCTTTGAGCCCTACGCGTGACAGAGAGACGGGCACGGAACAGGAGCTCAACCGTTTCACTTCAAATCCCTGAAAAGGGTGGGGGGTGTGTGCAATTGGCTCTTGTTGCTGTACGAAAGATTTAAGGTAGGGGTCTTCAAACCTGACAGATTTAAGACTTGTGGACTTCAACTCCCAGAATTCCTCCTCCAGCCATGTTAGCTCAGGAATTCTGGGAGTTGAAGTCCACAAGTCTTAAAAGCTGCCAAGTTTGAAGAGCCTTGATTTAAGGGCTGCCCTGCAAAAGGCACAAGGCGCTGCATCCTCCCTCTACGATACTTAAAGGAGACGGCTCGACCCCCTTCTGACCTGTCGGCGTCGGCGCCTCCGCAAGGCCGCTTAAAGGGCACCTAGCCAGCCTCCACATTCCCTTAATCCCGAAGACGAGTCACCCTAGTAGAAACACCACAGGCGGGGTGATTCCCGGCGACCGCTCGAGTTATCACCTCTCTCTTCCGCTGTATTGCGAAAAGCGCGGGTCTAATCCGCCCGGGTAGCAACGCTTCCGGTGGGAAGAGCTGAAGGCCATGCCCCCAGAAAACAAGTGCTGCGACATTTTGGTTCCGGGAAAGGCATAAGCGACGCCGCCGTGATGCTGGGGTGGCGGGGAGGGAAGAGGGAGAGTCTGCTGAGAACGGGACCTTCGATTCATCCAGTGTTTCTTGTATATTTTTGATATACCGAATTAATTTATTTTCTGTGACATTACGGCGAATGGGGGGGGGGGGGGGGAGAGACAGTAAAATAACCAAGCTGTATTGAAAGAGTCTAAATTTGTGGCAGTAAATCATCCTGCATCTTTAATATTAACAGATCGTAAGGCGCAGAGGATAGTTATTACAATCTGTTGCTGTATAGGTATTTTATATATATATAAAGACAAAACCTACCGGATCCTGTCTTCCTCTCCCCCGCTCCTGCCCGACTGTTTGGAACTAGGATAAGTTTATCTAGGACAGAGAAATTCTACTGGCAGATGGTGGGGTTTTTTTAGTTAATAAAGAATACAGTGCAGAATACAATACAATACAATACAATACAAAAGAATACAATACAATATAGTTAAAGCCAGAATACAGAGGGGAAAAATGTTAAAATGAAAAATGATCAGCATAAAGGCTTTCCAAAGCAGGAACTGCTGTGAAAGCCATACAGAATTGCTTTATTAGGGAGACGAGCAACATATCAAACAAACATATAATAATAAACGAAGCATGTCTAAAATATTCAGATCCAGTAGTTTCTGTCCATCATTGCTATGACCATCTTTCTAAAAATGTTCCGATGTCATTTAATAGGAAGTGCACATCTGGATAGCTTGCAATTAGGAAAGAATAACTCCAGCTTCTGAGGGTAATTAAATGCATTTTAGAAAAAATGGGCAACTGCCTCAATTTTGATGCCTGAACATAGACATAACACACATTTGATGGGGGATATTATTGAATCTCTTCATGAACACCATTGTTGTGGGTGGAATCTCTATTAACGGAAGTTCCCTTTTGTGAGATCACATGTGATAAAATGATTTGAAAATGACAAAAGGTGAATGTGTTTGTTGTAGCAGAGAAATGGAATGTTAAGTCTCTCTTTTTGTACTATGCAACGTGATTGGAATTCTCCATTTGACTTTGCTCTAGTCTTCATCTAAGGTAGGGATTTTTCTAGCTAAGAAATTGCATTTGCAACAATGCAAGGAATGGTGGGTTCTTTATGCATCAGTTATTCAATCTCAAGATGCTTCAAAATACTTCCAGATGAGCCTTTTGCACAATTGTCTTCTCTCATCCATGACCTTACATGCCATAATGCCGTCAAATGTGAATAGTGGGAGCCAACATCTGGAAGCACCGTAAAATAATAATTAAGTGGGACAAGTGATCAGCAAACAGAAGGTTAACAATATAAGCCTTGTTTATTGAGAACTCTTGTTTGGAGAACTGCATTCTGCTGTCTATATACACAACATAATCATGTTCAACATTTTATCATTTGCATTGATAAAAGGTGTAAATCAGTCTTCTATATGTTTTATGTGCCCATCTCAATTTCTCTGTTTGCCTCACTTCAGATGAAGTGAGTGTTCAGATGAAAAGTGTTCAGGCGGAACAATCATAAACATGCAGACAGTGCTTTAGAAGTATCGAATTTCATATTATTGATAGTTCAGTGTTTTGTTACAGTGAACAAGGATCATATCTGCCATGATATGTTGTTAGCAGGAAACATGGGGTTAAAAATTTCAATGTGAAAAAAAATGTTTGAATGTTTGCTGCAGTGCTGTGAGTTTTTCTGTTTTGTTTCTTCTGCTCAAATGTACTTTTGTCAGGGTAATTTGTAAAATACAATAAATATGTTCATTTACAAATAGGTTGCCACCCTGAAATTAATAGGAATTCTGCTCTCTGAGAACAAAAGGCAAAAGATAATCAGTCAAGATGGGGGCTGATTTCTGCATAGCATTTGATATTTTAGAATAACACATAATAAATGTACATGAAAGATGCAAATACTTGTGATGGTATTTGTGGTAACGTGAATGTTCAGGGGAGGCCTCAAGGAGTATTACTGTGGATGTGAAAACCACTGTTGACAAAACATCTGAGAATGAATTGAAGGTGTATATTTTCGCATATTTCTGCCTTAAATGTCACCCAGATGAATTGTAAAACTCCTGTGTATTAAAAGATAAATTTGGAAGTAGCAATGTAAACTGGAGAGGAATAAAGTAGGGAAATCATGCCCCCCACCCACCCCTACCAAGCCTTAAGCCCATGTCACACTGAACCAACTGATGCAAAGAGGATGTAAAACGGACAAAAAACCTTGCCATCCGTTCAAAAACGCGATGTACTCACTGCCTCCGTTTTGCTTCCTCTCTATCCGTCCAGCATCTGTTTATTGACGTTTCATCCGCTCCAAAATTTTTGGGCTGCCTAAAACTTTTGCGCGGAAAATGTATCCAGTTCGTCCGTTCTGCATCCGCTACGCATCCGCTACGCATCTGTTACGCATCCGCTATATCCGCTAGGCATCCGCTACGCTTCCTCACAACTCCATCCGCCTGGACGCAGGGAGGAAGCGGAACGGATGCAGAACGGATGCCGAGCGGATGCAGAATGGAAACAAAGCATTTAAAATGGAAAAAACGTTCACAGAGGGGACATATCTCAGATATTAAGGATGCCTACAGGATGCCTAGAGGATGCCTAGCGGAAAACCTATACTGCCTATAAAAAGGGGGAGCAACGCCCCTGCATCTCACTTTCAAACAGCAGCCCAGCGGTGCAGACCTCTGCAGCCTTCATCTGCCTCTTGCTCTTCCACAGCATCCATTCATGTCCACCGTGGATTGTAACAAACTCCTTCTGGCAGCCAACATCGTTCTGCAACAGTGCGAAGCCATCTGCAGGCTCTGTGAACACTACTGCGAGAAGAAAAATAGGCAGCCAAAAAGAGTCTGGGTCCGAAGATGGTTTGCCAGAAGAGCAGAGGACGGACTGTACAGCAAGCTGATGGTGGAGCTCAGGAATGAAGACACCCAGGTTGACCAAGGCAAACACCAGCTTCCGGCCCAGCCTGGAACCTGGGCTCAAGGTGGCACACAGTCTGCGCCACCTGGCCTCAGGGACCTCCTACAGGAGCATGCAGAACGGCTGGAGGGTGCCATCCAACACCATCAGCATTGTGGTCAGAGAAGTGGTGCAGGCCATCATCGAAGAATACAAGGAGGAGCTTCTCCAGTACCCCTCCACTGAAGAAGGATGGAAGAAAGTTGCAGGGCAGTGGTATCAGAAGTTGAACTTCCCCCACACTGTTGGAGCCATAGATGGGAAGCACGTGGCCTGCAAAGCTCCAGCCAGGTCGGGGTCCACTTATTTCAACTCCCAGAGCTTCTTCAGCATCATCCTCTTTGCCATGGTCGATGCTGACTACAAGTTCATGTACATCGATGCTTCAGGCAACAGCTCATCTTCAGATGCCCAGGTATACAACGCCAGTCACCTCAAGGAGGGTCTGGAACGCAACCTCAGGGTGGGCTTCCCAGATCCAGAACCCCTGCCCAACGACACACAAGATGTGCCCTACTTCATCGTGGGGGATGACGCCTTCTCCCTCAGAACCTACCTCAGGAAGCCATACACTTCCAGACTCCTCACCCGTGAAGAGAGGATCTTCAACTATAGGCTGTCCAGGGCAAGGCGAGTGGTGGAGAACGCCTTTGGCATCCTGGCCAACAGGTTCCAGGTACTTCTCACCACCATGCAGCATCGCCCAGAGACCGTAAGGAGGATCATGGAAGCTTGCTGCATCCTGCACAATCTCATGCGCACCCGCTACCCAGTCTTGCAGAACAGGCTCGTGGACCTCCAACAAGCCAATGGGGTCATGGAGCCTGGGGAATGGAGGCAAGGGCGAAACCTGATCGACACTGAGGATGTGCAAGGCCCCAACAGAGCCTCAAATGAAGCGAAGAAGCAGCGCAACCTCCTGAGACAATGGTGCAACTCCCCAGCTGGAGTAGTGGAGTGGCAAGACAGGATGGTAGATGCTTAATGGATGCTTCCTTCAGCCTGTCTCATCACACGGATGAGATTGGGCCATGTATGTTTGGTTGGCCTACAATGAACAGGGCATTTAATAAAGAGTAGTGTTTATGTTGACATGTGTGGATAATTATTACATTATTATTGATAATAAAGGGCCATAGGTGTGGCACTTGGGAGGATGGACCATACAGTCCCACTATGCTTTCACTGGAGGTTTATCTATCCCACTGCTATCCTAACCCATCCCACAGCTATTACCCCTCCACAGGTATCCTAACCCATCCCAAAGCTATCCTTACCCATCCCACAAGTATGCAAAGGCTTAAACCATTTCTAAAAGTTTCCAGCAAGACTTAATTAAAAAATAGAAATGAAGCAAGTGTGTGAATCATAAATAGACTTTATTAACAACAAGCTATAAGACAAAAATGAGTCTCTGGCACTCCTCTTGGTCGCTCAGTCTCGGGTGAAGGGTGCAGGTGCTGTGGAGATGGCTGGTGCTGGAGTGCTTGTTATCAGCTCCTCCAGAAGCAGAAGCAGAAGCAGCAGAAGCCCCAGCCCCAGAAGAGCGAGCCCGTGCTGCAGAAGTCCCAGCAGAACCAGAGTGAGGGCCAGGGGGCGGGATGGTAGCCCTGTCCCTCTTGCCAGGGCTGGCAGCAGATGGCTGAGGCTTGCTGTGCTTCCGCATGGTTGTGGGGTTGCTGGCCGGCAGGGAGGCCGGCAGGAACCAAGGCTGGCAGGAAGGCTGGCAGGGAGGCTGGCACCAAGGCATGCAGGAGGGCTGGTAGGGGGGCAGGCACCAAGGCTGGCAGGCAGGCAGGCACCAAGGCTGGCAGGAAGGCTGGCACCAGGGCAGGCACCAAGGCTGGCAGGGAGGCAGGCACCAAGGCTGGCAGGCAGGCTGGCAGGCAGGCAGGCACCAAGGCTGGCAGGCAGGCAGACATGAACCATGGCTGGCAGGAAGGCAGGCAGCAAGGCTGGCAGCAAGGCTGGCAGGCAGACATGCAGGCAGGGCAGGCAAGGCAGTCGATGTGTCCGGCAGCAGGTCTTTCCTCTCAATGGCGACCTGCTTCCGAGCTGCTTCCGTTATATCCGCGGGGCTGACGCAATGCATCCTCCCCGCATGCGCAATTAACGCCAGGCATCCATTAGGCTTCCGCTGTGCATCCGCTGTGCATCCGCTTCATCCGTTCGGCGTCCGCTGTGCATCCGCTGTATCCGTTCCGCGTCTGCTTTGCTGAGGTCCCCCGGAAGCCTAATGGATGTGCCATCCGCTCTCATCTGCTTCCATCCACTGGGCTTCCGTTCCGCATCCGCTTTGCATCTGCCCTGCGTCCTCCCCGCGTCCGTGTTATCCGCTCCGGTTATGCAAATTTTTGCCCCTTTTGAGAGCCGATAACAACGGATGGAACATTTTGCTCGTCCGCTGTGTCCTTTTTGCATCCGTTGGCCAGTGTGACATGGGCTTTACTTACCAGTTAAATACAAGTTTCAACCTATTCCTTTGAAGGAATGTAAAAGTACATCATTAACTGTTATCTTCTAGCTCAGGGCTGCTCAGGACCCATAGGCCAAATGCATCCCGTGTTGGCCACCCCCACCCCCGGTTTAGCGAAGGGGGAGAAATACATCATACGAAGCTGCTGTGACTACACGAGTTTGACACCCCTCTTCTAGCTGTATATAGAATGTCTTGTGATTATGATAGCAATTGGGACTGGAACTTCCATCACTAAGTGACGCCATTGTAAAGCACAATTCATGGGACTATATTGCTTAGTGACAGCAATTTTGACAGGCATGAGTGTCATTGTAGCCTCAGGACTGCATGGATCATTAAACAGGAAGAGGCAGGAGTCCCAAGCAAGAAATGCAAGGTTGGTGGGGAAGGGCCATGGACAATCCCTACAGAGCACAAGAGATAAATTACTTTTTTTGTGTTTGTAGCTGTAGTTTTATTTTTGCTATACAGTATTCTACACTACTTTTGAGTATTTTGAAATGGGGAGGCATCAAACTAGTTAATTTCAAAAAGTAAGATGCTTTGTCTCTCACTTTAGACGGTAGACTTCTATTTCAACAACCATTATAAAATACAAGAATTTGAAGACCAGAGTTAAAAAGATAAAACATTTGTCCATCAGCAGTTAATGAAACTACAGTCTTCTGCATTTCAGTAGGATGTATTTATGTCCATTTCAATTATATTGTACATGCTAAATGTATATGCATATATGTAAGTCAGCATATGCAAGTGTTACTCAAGTCTCTGTCCATTTATTTTGATATGTTTCAGATTGCAGAAACAAAAATCTCTTCAAGATCTTTCCATTTTCCATGCTCATTTCTCTCTCTATGCTGAATATATCTCTGGCAACATGTAATAAAATTGTCAGTCCCTTCGTAAGTATTTCAATATATCGTGTCTTACAATAATTTACCTTTGTTGGCATTCAGTTATTAATTCCTTTTGAAACATACAATACATTGCATACATCAGATCAACATTTTTATTGTCATCTTGCCACATTTTTTGACTGAAAAGGGGATCCTCTGACACAAAGCAGGCTTGAATGTTAGTCCTATCTTATATTGTAAGTGATAATTCAATATCTACTAAACATAGCCACAATTTCCTCATTATCTTTCGGTTTGTAGCTGTCAACACCTGGAAAGATAAAAAAATACAATTTTGAAATGTAAATCATACTCCGTACATTAGATATATTATAAGTCTTAATATGTGTAATGTTTGAAAACTAGTATTGCATTAGATAAATGCAGATACTCAGCTGCCTTACATACCTGACCACAGTCAGTCATGATGATGAAAAATAGTATGCATACAATAATATTACAATACAACTCCCCCCCAAAGGATGCATAAGCTGCAGCTGCCATGTAGCCACCAAAAAGACAGCTGTTTTAAAAAGTAGAAAACAAGTCCTGTATTCACACTTGTCTATGGAGATTCTCAGTCATCCAAGTCATGTTTGTCCCAAAAGTTATTTGCTCAAGAGGCAACTGGACGTTCCTGTTTTTCTCTGAAGACATTTTGCTCCTCATCCAAGAAGTTTCTTCAGTTCTGACTGGATGGCGGGGAATGGAAGGATTTATTTTCCTTGCTGACAACTGGTCATTTGCATTACTTTTAGTCATTGAGGCCACTTGGAGGTTTATCAAATACATGGCACATCATAGGAGAACAAACCCACCAGGAGGAGATTCAGCAGTCCATCTGCATTTGAAAGACAAAGGCCACTCTTTTGAAGTACTCAGAAAGGACCACTGATTTGAAAGAGTGGTCAGTGAAGCCATCTATGTCAAAACTGAACAGCCCTCTCTCAACACAGGAATGAGTGTGACATCGTCTGTCTCCAGTCCACCAGTCCACAGTCCTTTCAGCAGTTCCAAGATGTCTCCACATTCATTTGTACTACTCAGGTGACCCTGAAGATAGAGATAAACCTCCAAGTGGCTCAATGACTCTCTAAAAGAAGGCAAATGTCCAGCTGACTGCAAAGAATATAAATCCTTCCATTCCCCACCATCCAGTCAGAGCTGAAGAAACTTCTTGGATAAGAAGCAAAATGTCTTCAAAGAAAAACAAGGAAGTCCAGCTGCCTCTTGAAAAAGGCACCTTTGGGATATATTCACACTTCCAAGTGCACTGAAGCATCTTTTTAGAATCAAATCCAAAGCACTGCATACTCCTATCCACTATACCAGGCATGTCCAACGCACAGCCCATGAATAGCATGCAGTCTTGAACAGTTAAGTAAAGCAACACCACAGGATAATGAAAAATATAACAAGAAAGGAAGCGTATTATTTATATACATTAACTACTGTATATTATGTGCATTATGTGTGGCTCAAGACAATTCCTCTTCATTCAATGCGGCCCAGGTAAGCTAAAAGATTGGACAACTATGTTCTACAGTAATATATTCATGTCAGCTTTATACACATCTATAACACCACAAGATAACGTTAGGCAACCATTCATTAGAAGAGCAGTTACTTTTCTAAATCTTTAAGGTTCTGTCCCTTTGTTTTCATGGAATCTTCACTTTGGTATTGTACTCCTCAACCTTTTCTTCGACTTGATCCTTTGCCCAGTCTTTTTCTGGGACTACATTTCACCCCTAACTTCATTTGATTGATGCTCTTGCTAATGCAACTTTTGTCTTCTTAGATTGTGTGCTGAACCGATTAACAACCTTGATTTTTCTTGAGTTGCCTATCAGTCACTTTAGTAAATAGGTAAAATTTGCATATTAAGTTTCCTCTATACAACTTGTCCTTTGGGAATTGTGCATTTAAGTAAGCTCTCAATTAATTGCAGCACTTGGAAATCTTGTCCGGAATTAAAAGCTAAGTAGAGTCAAAGCTAATTAGTCTCCAGATAGGATATTTCTAAGTCATGCTAGACTGTAGTATAGACTGAGAAGTTAAAAGCTTATTCCAGGAGAGGGCAAAGACACATAATTTCAGTGTTTCACTGAGAAAACTACCAAGATATATCTATAAAATAATGAGGAGTTGAGCTGGACTTGAAGACTATGCCATTTGAACAGGCATCAAACTATTATTTTGGTCTTGTTGGTTATTATTGTCCGATAGCTGCATATTCACTAATAAGTTAATCATAATTAAGATATGTGATAAAGGCTGAAAGTATCTGGAGGAACTATGTTGTATCTTTCAGCACTTTCCTCCTTCTCAAGAAAATGTACCTTGGTTAAGGGGTGTTTTGCCACTGAGGAACTGCCAGTAAGTCTTTTCATTGGTGCTGCCTTGGAGGCCATTGATAGAGGTGACCATGAGGCCCCAAGAAGTCTCCTCTGTTTGAAAGCTGCAAGATGCCAAATTCATTAAAAATGTAACAAGAAGGAAGGATGAATATGAAAATGGTATATTGTATCATAATACTTTAAGGGATATTTAATATACACACAAGAAAAATTGAAAAAAACAGAAAAGATCAGGAATGTTATAGGTGAAAATAGTTCATAGAAATCAAATATTCAAATTTATCCAGCCTCCAGCCCAAAGATAGTTTAAAATACATTGATAAAGGTTTAATTGAACTGAAAATAAGAAAAGTTTCACATCCCCCCCCCCCCAAAAAAAAAGTTCAGAGACGTAATTTATAATGAAGCTATCAGGAGTCTATTTACCTGAATTTCTTTGGATGAAGTTGTTGAGCTGCTTTTAAGACAGCGAGCAGCACAGAACCCTTTGGCACTTGCACAGTTGTGGGATAGTTGAAGTAAGGTCCTATCAGGTTATTGATTACTGTATAATTCACTATTAGTACAAATGAAAGAGAAGAGACGGCAGGTAAAGTAAACTCATTATACCTTAGTATCCTATGGTCGTTTCTAGATTTTCGCAGCAGAGAGTGAGCGATATGAAGTAGACTTGGCAGTAAATTTAAAGATTGCTCCTTCTTGGTGCAGTGAAAATAGATCCAAAGGCAAAATTAAAATATGCTTGTTATACCAGAGCTCCATATCTACATTACACATTTTTCCTTGCATCTGGTATAACTGCAATGGTGCACAGCTCTCCCATTGTACAACTTTCCAGAATCACAGTACCACAACTCCAGAACCAACCCTAGCCAGTATGACAAGAAGAATGATGCTAATAACCCCACTGTTTTCATCATTATGGATAAGCTATTGAGTAGAAGCTGTAGATCAATAACACTGAACAAATTGGATCATTACAAGCTGGGCAGTCCATTGCATACCTACATCATCACCTTTGTTTTGTGGATCCAAGAAGCATTCAAATTAGATGAAAAATCTATTTGGCTTTGGTGGCATAATTTTGTGGAGGGTTCTCCAATTCTTTCAAAATAGGAACACAAGAACCCCTGGTGGCGTAACATTTATTTTGAATTAAAATAGATTTGAATTTAAAAATGCTGAAAATTGTGCTCCATACCCTACCAATGGCTTTAGAATGTTACAATCATGCAGTGGGTGGATTTACAATTTTTTTTCCAACTGGTTCTATGAGCGGTTCCCAGAGAGCTCAAAGACCAACCTCTATCAACCCTGGTGAGCCGAGCTGTTTTTTAGCTCAGCTAAGGCAAGGCAATCCACTCTGCTGTGCGAATCAGCTGAACTAAAAATCAAGGGAATATAGACAGGAAAGGATGGCTGCAGGTGGGGTGGGGCATCCAGAGGTGGTATTTGCCGGTACTGCGAACTGGTCAAAATTCCCACTACCAATATGCCAGACCCAGCTGAATACCACCTCTGGTCAAATAAATACATTTTGAAATTATGGCTAAAAAGTGCTTCTCCTTGTTTACCTTATCTGACTCTGGTGCCCTCCAGGAAAATATCCAAAATGCACTCAGGTGAAATAAATATTACCTGAAAATAGCACTGTTTCCTCCACTTACATTATTCCCTTTCTTCCAGGATAGCTGTTATGGGGTCCAGGAATTCCAGCATAACAAATAACTGCAAAACTGTACTTTTTTATAGTGTGGAAATATAGTTGTTCTGTCCGGAAAGAAGCGCGGAAGACTGGGTTCCAACAATAAACTCTTTTATTAAACTCACTAAGCAATAGTAACGGAACGAGACCCCAAGCCGCGGCAGCCCTTGAAATAGCAGCTTGCCCGCAGCTTGTGGCCAATGACACCGTTTTAACTGTTCCCGCCATTTGGTGGGCTAATCGGATTGGCTCTCTAACAGCCAATCCAAGAATGGCCTTTTTGACCAATCAGAATAGGGAACTTGGAGCCTACCAAGTTCCATACAGAACACCCCTCCCCCCTTGGTTCAGTCCAGCATGCGTCACGTAGTCACGCAGGTAGGTGGGGCTTTTTCGAGTCCTGGTTGACCTGCGTAGCACAGTCTCAGCGTGGTCTTCGAGCGGTTCGGACGGGATCGCTGTCTCTCTGGTCCTTCTGCATGGAACCTCCTCAAAGGGTGAATCAGCCTTGCTGCTCCCTGAGTCTCTCGGGCCGGTTGAGATGGCTCTGCCGCTCCTTCCTGGTTTCTCCAGGTTGGTTGAGCTGACCTGGCTGTCTCCTTCCAGGAAGGCCTCGCTTCGTTCTCCTGTTCCCAGACTTCTCTTTTGGGGTTCATCGAACTGTGAGTGCTCTTTTTGATTTGTTTGATAGTCTTTTTGTAGTGTTTGTTGTCTTGTTATGGGAGGTTCGTCTCTCCCTTTTTTATTATTTTGTATTTCTCCTCCCCCTGGTTGTTTTTCGGTCGGTATTTATTTTAGGCTCTGGTATGTTTTTGCATTCGAGATTGCAAGAACGAAGCTAGTCAATGTGCTGCTTCCATTCTCTACCATCGTCTAGGAGTAGTCGGTAAGATCGGGAGGCTTTAATTTGGGTGATCATGGCTGGAAGCCACAATGGGTCCCGGTGAGGTTTCTCGCATAGACCAGGTCGTCAATTTCAAATGTTCGGTATTTGCTGGAGGAGTCAGGGGGTTTGTCCCAGGTGTAAGTGGGGTGCAATCTGTCTAGGTAGGAACGTAATTTCCTATCCATTAGGAGTTCTGCTGGGCTTTTGTTGGTTGTGTTGCTAGGGGTAATATGCTGTAGGGTTAGTAGTCGGTTTAGTTTGTCTTGCACGTCTCCCTTGTCCATTCTATCTAGTCCCTCCTTAGTGTACCGAACCATGCATTCAGCCCTGCTGTTTGCAGCCGGATGGGCTGGCACTGTTAACGCATGTGGGATACCCTGGGCAGCAAGATACTGTTCGAATGCTAACGCCGTAAACTGGGGCCCATTATCTGACATTATCACATCAGGCAGTCCATGCATAGCTAAAAGTTTGTCTAGCTGTTTCATTACTGCTTCAGTGGTTGTGGAAGCCATGAGAATGACTTCTAACTAGTTCGAGTAGGCATCCACAACTATTAAGAAGGTGTTGCCCTTTGTCGGCCCAGAAAAGTCAATATGTAGTCTAGACCATGGATCCTGGGGAGTTTCCCATTCTCTGACTGGTGCCTGTGGGTGGGCAGGCCTCGATTTTTGACAGTCATGGCATATTGCCACCCAACGTTCAGTGTCTTTGTCCAGCCCTGGCCACCAGATGTAACTCCTGGCCAGGGCTTTCATTTTGACTATGCCCAGGTGTCCCTCATGCAACATGCACAGAACATCTTCCTGGAGACTGTTTGGTATCACCACCCTGTCACCCCATAAAATGCAACATTTTTCCATAGATAGTTTGGTCTGTCGAGTGTGAAATGGCTAAAAAGTCTCAGTTTTGTTCTCCTCTGGCCAGCCCTTACCTACCCAATTCAATGTGTGTGCTGTCAAAGGGTCTCTTGCGGTGGCTCTTGCAATGTCCACTGCGGTTAGCGGCAGGTCCGGATAGGTCTCTAGTTGAAGTGTGGAGGTGGTTGGGGCTGGCTCCTCTTCTGTGATGGGCAGCAGGGAACGACTCAGGGTGTCAGCATGGGTGATGGTTTTTCCGGGGCGATGAATCAACGTGCAGGAGTCGGCAGCGAGGAATTCAGACCACCTTGTCATTCTAGATGACAGAATGTTCGGGGTTGGCTTGTTGCCTGCTAGGATCCTAAAAGGGGCTTGTTATCAGTGATGATCGAAAAAGTTCTCCGGTAAAGGTTCTCATGGAATCTTTTGACTCCGGCGATGATTGCAAGGGCTTCTCTGTCGAGTTGGCTGTAATTGCGTTCTGACTTGCAAAGCGTCTTTGAATAAAAAGCGACCAGTGCCTCTCTGTCGTCTGGATTATTGTGGCTCAGGATGGCGCCAATCCCAAAAGGTGATGCATCACAGGTGACCGTCAAAGGCAGGATATTGCTATACTGGATTAAAACGGTGTTAGACGTTAATAGGTCTTTGATACCCTGAAATGCTGCTTGTTCCCGGTGGCCCCATGTCCAGGAATTTTTTTTTATCTAGCAACCAATGTAGGGGTTCTGCTATGGTTGCCTTATAGGGCAGGAACACATTGTAAAAATTTATGAGACCATGGAATGCTTGAAGTCAATTTTGTTCCTAGGTCTAGGTGCGTCCTTGATTGCCTTTATCTTTTTTTCGGTGGGGTGTATGCCTTGTTCATCGATTAAATAGCCCAAAACCTCAACCTGGTTGGTGGCTAGATTACATTTCTCTCGTTTTACTTTGAGGCCTGCATCTCTAAATCGTCTTAAAACTTCCCTCAATCTGTTCTCTAGTTGGTTGGCATTTTTTGCTGAGACCAGAACATAGTCAAAATAAGGGACAACTCCCTTGATTCCGTTTAACAGGTGTTCCATGAGGCTTTGGAACATGCCTGGGGCAACGCTAACACCGAACTGGAGACGGTTACACTTGAATGGTCCTCTATGTGTCACAATAGTCTGTGCCTCTGCAGTAATGGGGTCAATGGGTAGTTGTTGGTACGCCTGTGCGAGATCAAGCTTCACAAAAAATTTTCCTCCCCCTAGTGAGTGCAGTAAATGTTGCACTACCGGTACTGGGTGTGCATTTTGTTGGAGCGCATGGTTTGGGGTTGCCTTATATTCTCCGCAGATGCTCACTGACGCATCTGGTTTCACAGGAGTCATGATGGGTGTTTCCCACCTGGCATGGTCGATTGGCTCTAACACCCCTTGAGCGATTAATTTGTTTAGTTGTTCATCAATTTTTGGTTTTAAAGCAAACAGGATGCATCTGGCCTTTAAATGGATGGGGGCTATTTTCGGGTCTAGGCTAAATGAAAATGGGGTCTCCTTGTTCTTGCCTAGGTACCGTCGAAAATATCTTGGAATTCCTGTAGCAGGCTCTCCTCCCAGTTGGCTGTGGCAAAGCGGTTTATCCCGATCATCCCGATTGCCAGGGGCACAAACCATTTGATCCCTGGCAGACTAGGGTGATCACGGTCGACGTTGGTCGGGGCAAGATTTCGGCGTGATTCTTAAATTTGACAAGGAAATGTCCAAGGCCTACTTCCGGGATTCGATTTCCCTGGTAGTCTTTTAAAACCAGTCTTTGTTTCTGTAATTCTTTCTGTTTAATGTCCGGTATCAGGTGCCGGATGGTATTCCAAGATGCCATAGACAGGAAAGACCCTGAGTTGACTTCCATCTCACAGGACTTTCCTTCGATGCTCACCTCTATCCAGACCTTCTTCCCATTTTCTGCCCTGGCATTTCCAATGGTGATCGTCTGGTGCATTTCCTCTCTGCCACTGGTTCTTTTGCTTTGGTTCCATCTGCTTCTGGCTTGTCTTTCTTCATGTCTGGTGGGGGGTGTGTGTGCTGCCGCGTCTTTTAGGACTATAGCTCTTTTTGTTTTGGCAGACCCTTTCTATGTGTCCCCGTTTGTTACAAGCCCTACAGATTGCATCGAGGAACCTGCATTCCACTCGCAGGTGGTTGCCCCTGCATCCCGCACATTGAAACTCCCGCCGGTTTCTTCTCTTTTCCCACCATTTCTTGTCTGATTGAAGTCTATGGACATCTTCATTTTTGTCCTCAGTATCGCTCTGGGATTCGAGATCTTCGTAGTGGGCTGTCACTGTGGGCTGTTTCTTGCCTCCTTCTGCCTTCTCTCTGGCTTGGCTTGGCAGATCTGGGATCTCATTCATTTGGTGCATGGTGGCTGCTGACTATTTGCTGCTTCGGCGGCAGTTACCTCTGCAATAGCCTCAGCCACGGTTATGTTTGGTCTATTCAACAGCTTACTCTGAGGGGTAGAGTCCTTCAACCTGAGGACCACGGGGTCTCTCATGGCCTCGTCCATGTTCTGGAACTCGCAGGCTCTTCTGATGTGTCTCAGGGATGCCACAAAATCTCTGACAGTTTCATCTTCCTTCTGGTCTCTCTTGTAGAACTCGTGTCTTTTTGTCAAGTTGGAGACCACAGGTGCATAGTGTGCTCGGAGCATTTTGTTCAGCTCAGGCCAAGTCATCTGTTTGACATCTCTAGGTTTAGCCAGCGCCTTCGCCATTTTAAAGAAGGCTGGTCCGCAGTGTGTAAGGAAGACAGCCCTCTTCCTTTGGTCAGAGATTTCCTGCAGTTCGTTGCTTTCCAAAAACATAAGAAAGCGATTGATATACGACTCCCAACCCTTCTCATCAGGATTGAATGGTATGGGTGGTGCGTTGTTTCCGGCCATCTCTCTCGCTCGGTTCAGATCACCGCATGGTTCGGTCTCACTCTTTTACAAGGATCCCACCTTCGTCCCCAGTGTTCCGTCTGAAAAGAAGTGCGCGAGACCGGGTTCCAACAACAAACTCTTTTATTAAACTCACTAAGCAATAGTAACGGAATGAGAGCCCAAGCCGCGGCAGCCCTTTATATAGTGGCTTGCCCTCGGCTTGTGGCCAATGACACCATTTTAACTGTTCCTGCTGTTTGGCGGGCTAATCGGATTGGCTCTTTAACAGCCAATCTGAGAATGGCCTTTTCAGCCAATCAGAATAGGGAACTTGGAGCCTACCAAGTTCCATACAGAACAATAGTGATGGGGAAAGGTGGATCTATAGTGCAGGCCTCATTAAGCTTTGCCTCGATTTCTCTATTTTTCTCTCTTTGAGAGAACAAGGGAATGCCAGAGGAGTTTCTTTCCACTGAAGAAGCTGCCTTACCAGTTTCGAAGCTGCAATTGAGACCCCTGACATCCAAATATGTTTTGCCCACGAGAGAAGGTAGGATCTGAGAAGCAGCAGCTGGAATGCTAAAGGATCCCTTGGTGATCTTATTCAGCACTTCATTCAGGGTCTTTGAGCAATTCCATTCATCAGCAGGGTAGAACTCAGAAGTAACATTGAGAGCCTGGAAATCAGTGTGAGAGAGAGAAGAAGAAGAAGAAGAGAGAGAGAGATGCTCAGTAAGACTCAAAGGGATAAAGATTGCTGGATTTTCATCCCTCCCAAATAAAAGGTCAGATGTACCTGCATTGCAAGACCAGTGCTATAGATATTTCCAAGGAGGCCATTAGTCTGCTGTTCATTGAGGATATCTTTTGTGGCCAGGGTCAAGGCTGCTTTTATAGTTTCTGTAAATTTGCTGTGTGGAGGTGAGATCCTTCCTTCATACACACAGAACAGTGCCAGAGTTGCTACAGCAACAGTATCTGAATTACATCAAAGCAGAGCACAGTGAGAAGAAACTCAGGAGTATTTTCCAATTTAGAAAGAGTCATGTATCTCTTCGGTATAAGAGCTGGACAATAGCAGATATCTCATAGAAGCAGGCCAAATTGGAAAAGGCCATTTTTTACAAGTTCTCATTGTGGATGATTCAATGGCGAATGGATTCCAAGCTTATCAATCACTTGCTCATCATAAAGTTCCCCAAGGTTCCACTTGCCATCTCTCAATCCAGCCTATTTCCCAGGATCATTACAAGGTATCATTAAGAGATCGACTCTGAAGACTTTCAAAGCTCAGGATAAAAAAGTAATTTAAAATCATATTCAAAATCATATATGTCTTTGTGTCTCTGTGAAGCATTATCTTACCTACAGAGAAATTACCTTTGAACTGGAAACTATTAGCCAGCACTGCCTTGGCCAGGGCAGTGGCAGCGCTTTCAAGTTCTGGACTTTTTTCTACACACAGAGCCAAAGTATCTAGAGCCAATTGGTAGTAGGTTGTCTTGGGAGTCCCAGTAGTATCTGAAAAGTAAGCATGTTTATCAGTTACTTCCTGTGTGGTCACAGAAGATATTTACCCTCCATCTATAACTGTTTGGAGGTTGAATTCAAAATGAGGCAGAAATGGAAAACTATTTCTAAACAGTACTATTGGAGAAGGAGAGATCTGAAATCACAAATCAGCTATACTTCCGTGGGATCCTCCTGAAATTTATAACCATAATGGTGCAGGATTCTAAATCACAAAAATACCCTTTTATCAACAAGCATTTTCCAGATCTGTAGAAATCAATTGCAGAATTCTCAAGCTGGCATCAAAACCGAAGTCGTCTCATCTGGAAGATGTCCACATGGTTAGTGTATGGGGAATGGTTGAGTTTATTGCTGCAGATTTCCCCCTCTAATGTGGAAGGCAGCATTCAGTCAAACAGAATCTCTGCCAATCTTTTATCTCCATTTCTAGCACTGTTGACTTTTTCTTTGCTTATCTCAATTTCCTCAACATTGCGTGGGAACCAGGGGAAATGATAAGAAGGGGCAGAAAATGAAGTCCCATTCTTCTGCTGCATGAGAGTTTATAATGCTATAGGGAGAATATCTCAAATGGTCTGTAAACCTCTCCAAGGCATAATTTATAATATTACCTACCCCACAATACTGACTTTTGTGTCAAGTGTCTGTGAGATATATTGCTGGAAACTCAGGATACAAAGATACAGATATCAAATTGTTAAAGTAGATTTTGTACTTTATGAGTTCTACTCTTTCTAGCACAGAACATATCTTCAGCCTGAACTAAGACAAATCTTCCCCACAAGTATATTACCAGTAGTGCAACATCACCTTTTTGAGAACTTGCAAAGATTTTGCTGTTTTCAGTAGGTGTTATGAAAAATGTTGATTAGCTGGGATATATAAGGTGCTACATGGTGAAGTTTAGCTGTGGTGTCAGGTCTTTTGATTTTAATGATTTTATTGATAACATTTTATTTTTGAGTGGTGAGCTGCCCAGAATTTGGTTCATAATAAGTAGCTAGATAAATAATACTGTATAAATAAATAACTACATACATAATATTACAAAGCCATGATCTATTATCATCAGTATTGTAGATCAATTTTGCAGCTGTTGTAAAAGTACATTTCCTTCTGAAAATTTATTTCTGCAGAATGAATGTGCGTGAAGATCAGAATGAATAGAAATTGTGAGGTATTGTATGTGGAGAACTGGATTATGATGAAAATGTGCACTAACTAAGGGTTTAGCAAGGTTTGTAAGCAATTAAACTTGCATTTGTCTTTCAAATGTTGCTCATTAAAGGGACAAAGAACAGGTAATTGTCAACCTGACTAAGAGAATAATTATAGTATTGATTAATTATTTCTTTCCTGAGATAGACAGTTGAATGCTAGTTTGTTGATGATCCTGGAACCGCTTGGAGCTATCTGAACTGCATAGATAACATTCCTAAAATACATGGACATTTCAATTCAACTGAATACCATCCTTGAAAGCCAATGGTGGGGGAAAGTACACAGACAGTTGGATTAATTATTCCTTTTGTTTTCTAAGTGAAAGGCAGGAATCTAATGCCCATTTGTCTCCTTACAGATATGCTCAATCTCTTCCTTTGTTTTCTCCTCAAGGACTTGGACCAGGTTGACATGTTTTCCTTTTTGGGTGACATCAGCAGGATTCTGACAGGCGGACCGAAGAGCTAGAACAGAAAGGGCCACTTTGCCAGAGGTCATCTCTGCAAGAAGGGATGAGAGAGGATAAAGACTAAATAAGCAATGCTTCAAAAGCAATAAAGAACCCTTTCGCGTCCTGGCTGGAAGTCTAGACTGCAGCCCAAAACATTTGGGAGAGCTGCTTTAAAATTGGGATATAATTGGACACCCTCTCTGATTCTTTTTCCTTGAATACATTGCAGAACCATGTGGTTGATATTTTAAAGGCAAACCAGTGATAATATAAGGTTTCATGGATTGGAGTTCCTGGTGTCAGATGCTCCTTACTGCAATCTGTGAAAGTCTTGACAGATATAGCTGAATTAGTACAGACTCACAGCTGTTAATATAATTTCAGCTTCAGGAAAAAAAAAGCTTCTAATCAAAACTGTTTTGCTTTTGTCATGAAGCTCTTAATTTCTGTTTTATCATCATTAGAACCAACTGCTTTGATTCCATGGAAGGGATTTTTAGCTACAATTTAACCCATTCCCTTACATGGGAGCAGGCTTCTTTAGACTTTGTGAAAGTTCTGAGAGGACTATAAATAAATCAGTTGTATTTATGCCACCCAACAGACTGTGTGTTGTCTGGAAATTTATTTTAAATATGAGAGATACAAATTCTGAAGATAGTATTCTGTTAACATTGATCCACAATGTGGTCCCACATGAATGGAGAATGATGATCCAGAGTAGGTTTACGGTACAAAAGTGTGTTACATACATACATACATACATACATACATACATACATACATACGTGTGTTACATACATGCATACTATTGTGTCCTATACTTAAATACCAACTTTAAACCATGGAAGAATCACCAGTTAAAAGAGAAGTGAGAGTAAAAAGGGGCACCAACCTGGAGTCACACCCTGGGAGGAAACATCATAAATCAGACTACCGAAGCCTTACCTACTGGTTCCCAAAGGAATGCAGTCTGGGAAGATTCTTTTAATACAGGTGATCAACAATAAATACAAAACTGCTTTGGCCTATTCAAAAATTTGTTCTGATTCCTTGTGACAAATAGTAACAGGGAAACATTTAGCAGATGAACTTTTGCCAGTGTGTACATATGACCATGATAAAAACTTTGCCAGTTAGTGGCTATTTACTACTAAGAAAAAGCTGACTGGCAATTATAGAAATAGAATAGGACATTTAATTTTATTTAATTTTGGGAAGTATATTGTGGTTAAAAGTAGAATGTACTGGTAAAAACAAAATCATTTCATGGTATTTTTCGTGATCAGGTTAGTTTTAGTAAGTTAGCTGGTTATTAAAAGTGACAGCTGAAAAACTATTTTTATGTTTCCCTCTTTACAAAATGGATCATATGAAAGATCTGAACTGCTTCAGAAGTGGTAAAAGAAACCAGTTTATTTATGTAAAAGCTTCTCATTTCAAGTATCATACCTGTTCCAGCTGTTTCTTTTATCTGCTGTACCAAATGCATCATCACACTACGGTTGTGGTCCTCAGCCAGGCTCAAAGCAATCAGGATACTGGGGTCAGGTTTGCTCTGCAGGATGGCCCAGTTTTCCAGTTGAGTCAGGATGCTGCTAACCAACCCTTGCTGATCATTTGGGACAGCTAAAACCAAGACAGCCAGAGATTTATCAAGAATAGCCTTTGTTTCTAGACAACTCTCATGTAACTTGTCAATTGAATTATAATTTAGCCTCAGACATTGTCGCGATAGTAGTCCTTGACTTATTACCTCAGTTGGGCCCAAAATTTCTGTGGCTAAGCAAAACATTTGTTTTGTACATTTTGTACAAAAGTACATTTTGCTCCAGTTTACAACTTTTCTTGCCATACTTGTTAAGTGAATCACTGCAGTTGTTAAGCCCATGTCACACTGCACCAACGGATGCAAAGAGGATGTAAAACGGACAAAAAAGCTTGCCATCCGTTGGTTAACGCGATGTACTCACTGCCTCCGTTTTGCTTCCTCTCTATCCCTCCAGCATCCGTTTATCGACGTTTCATCCGCTCAGAAAGTTTTGGGCTGCCTAAAACATTTGCGCGGAAAATGTATCCAATGCATCCATTCTGCATCCTCTAGGCATACAGGGGACATCCGTTCTGCATCCATTACACATCTGCTCTATCCGCTAGGCATCCGCTGTGCATCCGCACAACTAAAATCCGTTCCAGCGGTAAACGGACGCAGGGAGGAAGCAGAACGGACGCGCAGCGTTAATAGCACGGATGGAGAAAGGATGAAAGCGGATGCAGCTCATCCGCTCTGCATCCGCTCTGCATCCGCTCTGCATCCTCTACGCATCCTCTATGCATCCGCTCTGCATCCGCTCTGCATCCTCTATACATCCGCTCTGCATCCTCCCCACGTCCGTTCCTTTCCGTGTTATCCGCTCTGCTTATGCAAATTTTTGCCCCTTTTGAGAGCGGATAACAACGGATGGAATATTTTGCTCGTCCGTTGTGTCCTTTTTGCATCCGTTGGGCAGTGTGACATGGGCTTAAGTTAGTAACATGGTTGTTAGGAGAATCTGACTTCCCCATTGACTTTGCTTGTCAGAAAGTCACAAAAGCTGATCCCTTGATCCCAGGACATTGCAACCGTCATAAGTATGAGTCAATTGCCAAGCATCTTAATTTTGAACACATGAACATGGGGATGCTCCAAATCAGGGCTGGGATTCAACTGGTGTTACTACCAATTTGGTGACTACGTTTTGCCCTGTGGGTGCGTGTAAAACAACCTTAGGCTGTGCCGCACAGACAGCTGAAAAGCACTGTGCACAGGTGCGCAGTGTTTCAAAAACCTCTTTTTCTCTGCTTTTTCAACCTCAGCTGTGCTACGCAAAGCAGCTGAGGTTGAAAAAGCAGGAAATAAAGGACAGGTAAGAGCCCAGGGGGGCGGGGGGGGGCAAACAGCAGCAAACACAGAACTGGTTCTGTGTCTGCTGCTCTTCAGAGCTACCGGCTCTATAGAACCGAGCAGAACTGGTAGGATCCCACTCCTGCAGCAAACAGTCATAAATGCAAAAAATGGTCATAGGTCACTTTTTTCAGTGCCGTTGTAACTTCAGACAGTCACTAATTTCACTGTTGTAATTCAAGGACTTTCTGCATTACATTTTATTTTCTGCCCACCGAAAAGTTTTTGCCTGCTAGTGAGTTCTGTTATTACAGCAAGGATAACTTCAAATGCTATACAGACAAGCTCAAGGTCCATTATTTTCATTGAAACTAAGATCAACAAAGATGATAGATATTTAAGATAATGACAGATTGGGTTTTATCCAATATTACATTTTAATTACTTTTTTACAGAACTATTTCCATGAGGCAAAGTTGGCCTGACATAAACGCCTTATGAATCAATAATCCATGCAGTGCACAAATATTATAATGTTTCTAGGGCTGTAAAAGAGGTGCTTTGCACAGTACAGTAATGCAAATGAAGCACTTATTTTCAAAATAACCCCCTAAGCAGGGGGTTGGACTTGTAGACCTCCAAGTTCCCTTCCAACTATTCTATTCTATTCTATTCTATTCTATTCTATTCTATTCTATTCTATTCTATTCT
>BLBF01000032.1:32941705-33005326 GCA_015471245.1 Laticauda colubrina
CTATTCTATTCTATTCTATTCTATTCTATTCTATTCTATTCTATTCTTTTTCTATTCTATTCTATTAGGATAACAGAGTTAGAAGGGACCTTGGAGATCTTCTAGTCCAACCTCCTGCTCAGGCAGGAAATCCCATACCATTTCAAACAAATGATTGTCCAATCTCTTCGGAACACCTACAAGTTCTGGAGGCAGTTCTGAGTAACTGTCAGGAAATTTCTCTTTAAATCTAAGTTGGTTCTCTCCTTGATTAACTGCTATCCACTGCTTCTTGTCCTGTCTTAAGCTGTTTTGGATAATAGGTTGCCCCCCTTCTTTGTGACTGCCCTTCAGGTATTGGAACACTCACTGCTATCATGTCACCCATAGTCCTTGAGTATTTAGTATTTTTTTAGTATTTATTTGATTTGTCAATCGCTTACAAGATACAGGTATAAGAATAAATATAGTTTTGAATACATGAGATAGATACTTATAAGAAAAATAAAAAAAACAATAGGACAGGGACGGTAGGCACGATTGGTGCGCTTATGCACGCCCCCTACAGGCCTCTTAGGAATGGGGTAAGGTCAATAGTAGACAGTCTAAAGTTAAAGTTTTTGGGGTTTGGGGAAGAAACTACAGAGTCAGGTAGAGTATTCCAGGCATTGACTACTTCTTTCCATTAAACTTAGACATACCCAATTCCAGCATCCAAGTCCTTTGCAAGGCTCATTTGACTGTGAAGATCAGTCAACAGATCTTCAAGAAGCATCAATCTAAGGAAGGCTGATCGAAGAGGAAGAGTGATTCAAAAAACTTACAGCAAGTTCCTGAAGAAATGGAAGCCGCATTGGTGACTGTGCAGAACACATACAGGATAATAGTGAAGAGGAACATTTTGGGATAGGAATCTGTGTTTGTCCTATCTTTTAGGTCAGGTCTTCCTTGATGTGGTAAAATTTTTGAAGTCAGTGGAGAAAATGTGGGTTTTTTTCCCCTTTATATAGATTCCCTGCCAATCTTTTATCTCCATTTCTAGCACTGTTGACTTTCTTTGCTTATCTCAATTTCCTCAATATTGCGTGGGGACCAGTTTGAGTAGGAGATGCCAAAGAACAAATCTTTACAGAGAAATTGGTGGGGCAGGTGTACATACTAGCAGATGGCTTATGTAATTTGGCAAGATGTTGACACAATCTGTGAGGGAACAGCCACTTGCAAAGAAATCATTTGCTCAGCCATGCATCGAGCAAATATTAATGGCTAGGAAGGGATAAATTTCATGAAAGAGAAGTTGGGTTGAGAAAAAGGAAATAAAACTGAACTGGACCTGTCCTTCTGAGCTGTCTTGACTACGAAAAATGGCACTGTATCTTCCACCAGGGTCCTGACTCCAAACTCTCTTAGTTTGGGTATTTGTAGAACATGGTAGAAATGCTATCAATGAGGTGTATTATATGATTTAACCAAAAAAGCGGCCTATGATTTATCCAAGAAGGGAATGTGAACCCAGCCTGAATATGTGGTATATCACCTCAATTGTCTCAAGAATGGAGGAAATGGCTTCATCATTTAGGTAAGGAAATAGCTTATAGAGTTTCATTGGAAGAAGCCAAGGCACCTGAGTATTGCATGAGCTATAAATGAAGCCAATGAGAGGGCCCAGGACTTGGTTCTCACCTGAGAGAATTCTTGAGTAGTTGCTGTGAACAATGAAGAATCATCTAAGAATATGGGCTTTGTTGCTTTTAATCGCTGCTGTTTCTACTCAGAACTCCTCAGGTAAATGCAGAGGGAATACAACTTGGGACAACTGAAAAGAAACTGCTTTGGTTGATTGCTTTTGGCGTGCACTCTACTAATACTATGCCATCAGAGGAACAGACTTAAATGTTCTCTTATTACAAAATGTTTGCCATTAGTAGGAAACTATATCAATGCTGTTACTGATGTAACAGAAGAGTTAGCTTTTTCCTTTAATGTGCTCAAAATAGAAAACACCCAGCTCACCAGACTAGTGAACCATTGTTGGGTTGGAGGAGAAAGTATATTTATTAGGACACCTCTCTAAGTTGTAAAAAGGGGAAACATTATGGAATCTGCCTCAGAATTAAAAAAGAAAACCTAATGGTTTTTTAAGTTTTGAACATTTTACTAGATTTTCAGATTGAGAGTCAGATTAACAGAGTTGGACCTTGTAGATCATCTAGTCCAACCCCCTGTCCAAGCAGGAGACCCTATACCATTTCTGACAAATGGCAGTCCAATCTCTTCTTGAAAGTCTCAAGTGATGATGCTCCCACAACTTCCAAAGGCAAGCTATTCCATTGGTTGATTGTTGCTGCTCTTTCAGATCAATAGGTAAGTCTTGTTTGGAAGCCCTTAATTAGATAAGCTTGTGCAAAATAGATTTTCAGTTGCATGAAGGTTTGCTGAGTTAGAAGAAAGTGGTTGTTTCTTTTTGTTTTTAAATGAATTGATACAATCTGTAGATTCTGTGAGATAGAAGTAAAGAAACATGGAATCCTTCAATTTATTTAGTGGAACTTTTTAAATTGAAGTTTGACTGGAATAATACCCCATATTGAGGATATGTAGGTTCTAAAAATATGTATTATCGGCAGCTAACAAATAGCACTCTACCAGGTTTTGGATCTACCTTTGTGTGATTAAATGTTTTTTTTTTTTCAAAGCTGGGCCAACTAGGATTAAATGATTAAAAAATAGAATCCACTTAAATGTCAAAGTACTGGGGCAGCTTTTGAATTCTCAAGAACTCCTTTGTCTAGAGCAGGGAACTCCAACCAGCTTTAAGAAGTGAGGACACCAACTCCCAGAATTATCCAGGCAACAAGTTGAAGTCTACAAATCTGCTCCAGAGAACAGACTTTGGATAGCTTACAAAATGACTGACCTGGCATATCATGGCTCATTTCTTGAAAGGCAGTTGGATGAAACCAAGAAAAAGAATAGCATGCTGAGGTATCATTTTCCTTGGCAACCATGGAGTTTATAAACCTCACCCTACCTTTTTGACCCCCCCCCCCCAATGCTCTGATAGTTATTTCCCCAGAGATCAATAGATAAAGTCAGCAGTAAATAACTTGGCCAAGAAAGTGAGCAAATGGGGCACGGAGGAGTAATAATGACCAATATTATATTCTTCCCTCTCTCCCTCCAGTGCAAATAATGTTTTTCACATCACACACTATTTTGATGTTAAAGAACAATCCCCCCCCCATCCCTAATAAAAAGGACAGAGACAGAGCAGAAAGAGAATAAAATGGATTATTTGTCCTTGGGTGTTTTCTGTCATTGTTAAATTCAATTCTACCCACACCCTCAGAATTAGATGCATAACAGGCTGTCCTATTTATAAAATGGCTTGTGGAGTGAGAGGGCCAAGCAACATGGATTTTATTGCTCTTTTTAGAAACTTTTTATATTTGATCATAAAATGCAAACATTTTGTGCCTTAGCAACTAAATAATTATAACTTTCTAACTGCAAGATAAGAACGTTCTCAGGCTGAAATTATAAAGGTTAATACAGCTGTGTGTACTAACTGTTTCAATTGAAGACAACTGTATCTTTTTATAAGCAACTCTGTAGAATTCTTAATGTCTTTGGAGAAATGCATGCAAGCTAAATTTACAAACTCCTGGGACTGCAAACTACTAATTGTCTTTTAGATTTAACGTATTGTAATTTGTTCAGGGTTGACAGTTGGGTCAATTGAATAAGTCATAATTTAGTTAAGCATGGGAAAGTAGCATGACATGTGAACATGGGCACAAAATGGCTTGATAGGACTGTCAAATCCTCTAAAGTTGAAGTTGTGCCAACAGAGGAGGCATGCTGTGGGTCCCATCAGCCCATTTATTCTGACTGGCAGGGTCCAGGAGGAGAACCTTCTCTGCTGTTGCTCTTTCCCTCTGGAACATTTTCCCCTCCCCTGCGATGAGAGGTTGGCCCCAACCCGCCTATTTTTTATAGGAGGCTCAAGGCATGGCTTTGCCAGTTGGTCTGGGGCCCCAGTGGGGGAAACAGTGCAATGGAAATGGTTGGTTGAATAATAGCAGATCCCACCTGCCAATAACAAAAAATATATAGCATTTATGTTTTGCTCCTGACTCTTGGAGACATCTTGTGCAATTTGGTCAGAATTGATGTGAAGCAAAATATTTTCAATATTTTCATTTCAACCTGTTGTTCAAACTTATCTAGTTCTGTTTGAATCTTCTGGCTTTCTCATTTAAAGTATTAGCCATCCTGTCCAGCTTTGGATTATTATTCCACAATTCTTGGATTTGTCCTATAGAGATAGACATTACTGTTGGGATAGTACTTATAAACTTACAAGCTAGCACAGTGTATACATTTCCTCTAGGAGTTTTCATTTAATCTTATTTATCAGCAAAGCTCAAACAGCGAAGTGCAAATATAATCTAAACGTTGGCATTAAACAGTTTGGCATGTAAAATAATTGGTAAATATTACATAAAACATTTAAAACTCTCTCTTATTGATGTGTTACTAGAGAACTTGTTTTTATTGCCATAGTAAAAATTTGTCTGTTGCTGTTATAATTTTAGGATTTTTATTTGTGAGTAAAACTTTAACACATCCAGAAATGTCTCTACCTGTCTTGATCTTAAAGTAGGTTTGATAACATCCTGCTGAAAATTCACAGTACAACAAAATACAGTCCATCTTGTGATAACTCTCAGAAACAACATAGACAGGGAGGAAGCAGAACAGATGTGGAACAGATGCAGAATGGATGCAGAATGGATGCAGCATGGAAACAAAGCGTTTAAAGCGGAAAAAACGTTCGCAGAGGGGATCTATCTCGGATATTAAGGATGTCTAGAGGATGCCTAGAGGATGCCTAGAGGATGCAAAGGGACACCTATACTGCCTATAAAAAGGGGGAGCAACTCGTCTGCATCTCACTTTCAGACCAGCAGCCCACCTGTGCAGACCTCTGCAGCCTTCATCTGAATCTTGCTCTTCCACAGCATCCAGTCATGTCCACCGTGGATCGTACCACAGTCCTTTTGGCAGCCACCATCCTTCTGCAACAGTACGAAGCCATCTACAGGCTCTGTGAACACTACTACGGGAAGAAAAAGAGGCAGCCAAGAAGCGTCTGGGTCTGAAAATGGATCGGGAGAAGAGCAGAGTACGGACTGTACAACAAGCTGATGGTGGAGCTCAGGAACGAAGACACTCGGGCATTCCAGAACTTCATGAGGATGCCTCCAGCCATGTTTGACGAAGTTGTGCAGCGCCTGACACCCAGGTTGACCAAGGCAAACACCAACTTCCGGCCCAGCCTGGAACCTGGGCTCAAGGTGGCACTCACTCTGTGCCACCTGGCCTCAGCGACCACCTACAAAAGCATGCAGTAGGACTGGAGGGTGCCACACAACACCATCAGCATTGTGGTCAGAGAAGTGGTACAGGCCATCATTGAAGAATACAAGGAGGAGCTCCTCCAATGCCCCTCCACTGAAGAAGGATGGAAGAAAGTTGCAGAGCAGTGGTATCAGAGGTGGAACTTCCCACACACCGTTGGAGCCATCGATGGCAAGCACGTGGCCTGCAAAGCTCCAGCCAACTCATGGTCTACTTATTTCAACTACAAGGGCTTCTTCAGCATCATCCTCTTGGCCATGGTCGATGCTGACTACAAGTTCATGTGCATCGATGCTTCAGGCTACGGCTCATCTTCAGATGCCCAGGTATACAACGCCAGTCACCTCAAGGAGGGGCTGGAAGGCAACCTCATCGTGGGCTTCCCAGATCCAGACCCCCTGCCCAACGACACACAAGATGTGCCCTACTTCATCGTGGGGGATGACGCCTTCTCCCTCAGAACCTACCTCAGGAAGCCATACACTTCCAGACTCCTCACCCGTGAAGAGAGGATCTTCAACTACAGGCTGTCCAGGGCAAGGCGAGTGGTGGAGAACGCCTTTGGCATCCTGGCCAACAGGTTCCAGGTACTTCTCACCACCATGCAGCATCGCCCAGAGACCGTGAGGAGGATCGTGGAAGCTTGCTGCATCCTGCACAATCTCATGTGCACCCGCTACCCAGTTTTGCAGAACAGGCTCGTGGACCGTCAACAAGACAATGGGGACATGGAGCCTGGTGAATGGAGGCAAGGGCGAAACCTGATCGACACTCAGGATGTGCAAGGCCACAACAGAGCCTCACGGGAAGGGAAGAAGCAGCGCAACCTCCTGAAACACTGGTGCAACTCCCCAGCTGGAGTGGTGGAGTGGCAAGACAGGATGGTAGATGCTTAATGGATGCTTCCTTCAGCCTGTCTCATCACACGGATGAGACTGGGCCATGTATGTTGGGTGGGCCTACAATGAACAGGGCGTTTAATAAAGAGTTGTGTTTGTGTTCAAATATGTGGATTAATGCTTACATTGTTATTGATAAAAAAGGGCCATAGGTGTGGCACCTGGGAGGGTAGACCATACAGTCCCACTATGCTTGCACTGGAGGTTTATCTATCCCACAGCTATTAGCCATCCCAAAGGTATCCCTGCTCATTCCACAGGTATCCCTGCCCACCCCACTGTTGTCTTAACCCATCCCACAAGCATGCAAAGGCTTAAGCCAATTCTAAAAGTTTCCACCAAGACTTTATTAAAAAAAAAGAAATGAAGCAAGTGTGTGAATCAAAGATAAACTTTATTGAACAACAAGCTCTAAAAAAAAAATGACCCAAGTCAACTGTCCAAATAAAGTCCACAGGTAGCCAGCTAGCTGGTCTCTTGCACTCTTCTTGGTCACTCGGAGGTGTGCCCAGTCTCAGGGGTGAAGGGTCCAGGTGCTGTGGTGGTGGGTGGTGCTGGAGTGCCTGGTCTCAAGAGGACAACAGGGGACGGTGTGTTTAGAAAGGTCTCGGACAGCTGGCTCAGCCCCGTGATGCTGAGAGGTCCTTCCTCCATGCCATGGGGTGACAGCCCCAGTACTGATGACAGAAGTACTGAGGCCGGGCTTGGCTGTGGGGTGGAGGAAGGAGTAGTGTAGTGGGGCTGTCTGCTGTGCAGCTGGGTGAGGACTGGCGTGGGTGGCATCGCTGTCATCAGTGGCATCATTGGCGTGGATGGCATCGCTGTCGTCGGTGGCATCATTGGCGTGGGTGGCATCGATGGCATCAGTGAAACAGGTTGCAACGGTGTCACCCGATGACTCTGTGCCTGGACTGGGAAGGGCTGCTGCCTGTGCTGCTGAACCTCCTGGTAGCCGTAGCCCTGGTAGGTGAGGGGCTGTGGGAAGCCTTGGAATGGGAGGGACATCACCTGGGGTGAAGGAGCAGGCGTGGACTGGGTGGGAGCAGGTTCCTCTGGGTCTGGAGGGTTGTGAAGCAGCTTGATGATCCAGTCCTTCACCTGCTGGTACTGTGGATGCGCCATTTCCTTGAGGGTCTGGTTGACATAGGTGAGGAAGGGTTGCGGTTGGAGGATGAGGAGTCGGTGTGGACCAGCTGAGAGAGGATATCTATGCTGGTGCGGATGGTGTCCCTGATCTCCAGCAGGACATTTTGGCTCTGCCCCTCCTGCTGTCCAGCTCTCTGCCTTTCTGCGGAGGCGGAGCTGGGGGGGGTGGATGCAGCTAGGAGTGTGGTGGACTCAATGTTTCCTTTCTCCCACCGCACCAGGGAGTCCTCTACGCACTCCACCATGCTTACCACACCTGTCCGTGGGTTCTCTGCCGTGGTACGCTCCACAGAAACCTGCCTGGAGACAGGGACTGACTCTCGGCCGGAAGAGGACTGGGTGGCAGCAGGCTGCCTGAGAGAGAGGATAGTGAGAGGGGCTGCTGGTGCTCCTCGGTGGCGGATCTCACCCTCCAGGAAGCTGCACCTGGCCATGACGTAGGTCTCTCTGTCTGTCAGCTTCACAGTGGCCTGGCCAGATTTCTTGAGGTGCAGCTTCCCGTACCAGGTGTGCATATGTTTCCACCAGCCAAGGAGCACCTCCGAAGTGTAACCCATACTCTCTGCCCTCTCTCTCCAAGCAGCCTGCTTCCGCTTGGTGTCCCTGTACAGCTGGTGTCCCTTACGCCACAGATAGTCATTCTCTCTCAGGCACTCCAGCACCTCATCCTCGTGCGTCTCCACAATGGAGTATTGCCTCCTCTCCCGTTGTCACATATGCCTCTTCCTCCCTTTGGCAGGACCAGATGGGCCCTCATCAGAGGGGCTCCCAGGTAGTAGGGGCTGCTCCTCCACACCACCACCAGCAGCAGCAGCAGCAGCAGCAGCAGGATCATCATCATCATCATCATCATCATCATCCTCACCAGCAGGATCATAATCAGCATCATCATCCTCACCAGCAGGATCATAATCATCATCATCATCAGCAGCAGCAGCAGCAGCAGGAACACCAGGACCAGGATCAGCTGCAGTAGAGTAAGCACCAGCAAGGCCAGGAGCACGAGCAGGACCAGGAGCATGAGCAGGATCAGGAGCACGAGCAGGACGAGCAGGACGAGCAAGACCAGGAGCACGAGCAGGACGAGCATGTCCAGGAGCACGAGCAGGTCGAGCAGGTCGAGCAGGACCAGGAGCAGCTTCAACAGAGTAAGCAACAGCAGAAGCCCCAGCACCAGCAGAAGCACCACCGCCAGGAGCAGCTTCAGCAGAAACCCCAGCACCAGCAGAGTCAGGGGCAGGGGGCAGGAGGTTGGCCCTGTCCCTCTTGCCAGGGATGGCGGCAGGTTGCTGAGGCTTTCGTTTCCTCCCCATGGTTGTGGGGTTGCTGGCTGGCAGGGAGGCTGGCAGGCAACAAGCCTGGCAGGAAGGCTGGCAGAAAGCCTGGCAGGAAGGCAGGCAGGCACCAAGGCTGGCTGGAAGGCAGGCTGGCAGGGCAGGCAAGGAACTCGAAGTGTCCAGCAGCAGGTCTTTCCTCGGAATGCTGGCCACGTGCGAGCTGCTTCCCTTTATATCCGGGGGGCTTACGGAATACTTCCCCCCCCGCATGCGCAATTAATGCTCGGCATCCGTTCCGCTTCCGCTGTGCATCTACTAGGCTTCCGCTGTGCATCCGCTTTATCCGCTGTGCATCTGCTGTGCATCCGCTTCATCTGTTCGGCGTCCGTTCTGCATCCGCTGTATCCGTTCCACGTCCGCTTCGCTGAGGCCCCCCGGAAGCCCTGCGGTTGCACCATCTGCTCCCATCCGCTTCCATCCGTTGGGCTTCCGTTCCGCATCCGCTTTGCATCCGCCCTGCGTCCTCCCCACGTCCGTGTTATCTGCTCCGGTTCTGCAAATTTTTGCCCCTTTTGAGAGCGGATAACAATGGATGGAACATTTTGCTCGTCCATTGTGTCCGTTTTGCATCCGTTGGCCAGTGTGACATGGGCTTTATAAACTTGCTAGCACAGTGTATACATTTCCTCTAGGAGTTTTCATTTAATCTTATTTATCAGCAAAGCTCAAACAGCGAAGTGCAAATATAATCTAAAAGTTGGCATTAAACAGTTTGGCATGTAAAATAATTGGTAAATATTACATAAAACATTTAAAACTCTCTCTTATTGATGTGTTACTAGAGAACTTGTTTTTATTGCCATAGTAAAAATTTGTCTGTTGCTGTTATAATTTTAGGATTTTTATTTGTGAGTAAAACTTTAACACATCCAGAAATGTCTCTACCTGTCTTGATCTTAAAGTAGGTTTGATAACATCCTGCTGAAAATTCACAGTACAACAAAATACAGTCCATCTTGTGATAACTTTCAGAAACAACATAGACAGATTTTCTCTGTAACAGTTGCCCCCAACCTTTTGGGCACCAGGTAGTGATTTGGTGGAGAGTTTTTTTCATGGACCAGAGAGGGAATGGTTTTGCATGCTGTCTGCATCCTGCAGATGGGGCTTCGCAAAGCAGTTGCTTACATGCTTACCATGGACCAGTGGTTGGGGACCCCTGCTCTATGTTGATCCATCTCTAGTTTTTCAGTGTTTCCAAGGCAAACCTATCATAATTGTAACTGAGTCCACATATCTTGCAACTGGTCGTTCTCTTTCTTTCCACTTTTCTCAGTATTAATTGAAGCCTTCTCCAGAGAGTTAGGACTTTGCATAATATGTTCAGAGTAGGATAATTTGAGCCGCATCATTTGTGCCTCCAGTGAGAAACCTGTGCTAATTTATTTAATGTTGCATATGTTTGTTTTCTTGGCTGTCTGTGGTATTTTCAGGAGTCTTCTCCAACACAAAAGTTCAAAAGCACCTATACAGTTATGGAAAAGAAATCAAACCTTCCCTAACATTCAATCTTCCCTTGTTCCTCAGTCCTAACCTCATAGACATTTCCAGGGCAAAAAAGTGAGAAATTACACTAAAACAAAAACTAATTAACTTGACAAAGAAGTTGAACTTGGTCAAAGTGGCCATCCCATCCAGGTAAATATTTCTTATGTGAAGACAATGAGATGTCCTGGGAATCCCATTTTTTCTAAACACATCCCACAACTTTATATGACATAATCAAGGACTTTTCTAGAATTAATACAGCAAATAATGACTTCTTTTTCATGTTCTTTGGCTTTCTCAATTATCCAGCTTGCATCAGAAATAATGTGTCATGTTCCTCAGCTTTTGTTAAAGTCAATATGAAACACACACACACACACACACACACAGAGAGAGAGAGAGAGAGAGAGAGACAGACAGACAGACAGACAGACAGACAGACAGACACACTTTCCCAGAACAAAATCTGAGGGTCTTTTGAAAGCTACCCTATGGCATATTTGATGACAACACATTTAATCTGGCTTTTGAAAAGTCTGTTTTGTATCTAATTAAATGTAAACATATGGAACTGAAAAGTATATTTGCAATTTAATCCAAAAGTCACAGGTAAACATAGAACTTTAGCCTTTGCCATTCTGTACTGAGTTCTTCCTCATTTTTTTTAATAATACAATCAAATGCTGATGTCATAACCTTAAAAACAAATAATCAGGGTCAATGCCAACATGATTAATCTTTTGGATCACCTGTTTAAGTCATGTATCTGAATCTATTTCACATAGCAATCCTTCCTTGTTTTTCAGAAACAGATTTGTGACTAAAACTTAATAATACTGTACATAGCCAGGTTGCTGTCCAAAGGACATTGTATTGTTTCCAAGGAAACAAGAGTTTGGAACATTTCTTGGAACTTTTAAAGGAGATATTAAAACTTCTGCAATTGGGCTATGATATTCTTGACAACTGTGATTCAAATGGGAGCTCCATGTAAAATTTGAGGTTTTATCTTTGCATTAAAAACTTGTATTGCTGGAGAGACAAATTTCTCCCCTTTTGAATAAAAATATTGAAGCAAAACCACTATAGTAGTTTTAAATATTTATGATAACAAGAAGTCAATGGGAAAATAAAAATAATCTGGATGATGGAAGTTGCAGTACCTGTAGACAGCAGACTAGAAGAGAATGAACTGGAGAAAATCACAAAATACAAAGACTTGCAAATAGAAATGGAATAACTGTGGCGAAAGAAAGCAAAGATAATGGCAACAGTAAGAGACAACTTGGGAAGAATCCCAAAACAGCCAGAGCACCACTTGAACACCATCAGCATTGATAAAAACACCACCAGTCAGTTGCAAACAACAGTTTTACTTGGAACAGTTATATCCTACAACAATACCTTCAGCATCATCAAACAACACCTGCCTTTCCCAGATCCTTGGGAAACACTTGACACATTGATAAAAATGCCAAATCCAGCCTAAATATCTGGCTGATTGCAACCAACCATAATAACCGATTAAATTTATATCCTGACCTGCAGCAATTTCAGATGATTTATAACTGTTAAAACATTAAAAAACAAAAAATGGTACAAAATACAAAAAACAGCAGTTAATAATAATGGCAAAGAAAATCAGAAAGGAATAGAAAGGAAGGAGGGGCCATTCACTGTTCTCTCCAAAGGCCTGGGTAAAGAGGCAGGTTTTAAAAACTCTTCAAAATACCAATAGGGCAGGAGCTATTTAAATTTGGAGGGGAGCTCATTCCAGAGGATAGCTGCTGCTACAGGGAAAGCACAGTTGCAGAGTTAAACAGATGGCATTGCTTAATCAATGGAACTGGGAACACACCAAACCTGCCAGTTCAAACTGGCTGGGCAGATACAGTAGAAAATAGACAGTCCCTTGGGTAATCAGGCCTTATGCTGAGTGTGTCACGCACTGGCCATGCCCACCCCATTTTAGCAAAGGAAAAAGTTGTGATTCGTCACATGAGAACAATGTGACACTGTGAGTTTGACACCCCTCCCCTGTGCTATGCAGGCCTTTATAGGTAGCCACCAGCACTATGAGTCATTTCCAGAAACAAACAAGCTATCAATAAAGCTTGCAAAGCAGAAATGTTACATGGGCATGCTAAAGCATGCCCGTCACTGTCTACCCTGCTGAATTCTGGACCAGTTGAACCTTCTGAGCAGTCTTAAGGGTAGCCATATGTAAAACATGTTGCAGTAATCCAGCTGTGAGATGAGTAGAGCATGAATAGTTGCCTGGAAAGCTTCCAATCTAGGAAAGGGTGCAACTGTTGTACCAGATGAAGCTGGGGAAAGCTGTCCTAATCCCATCTGCCCTTTGCTCATTGAACAAGAAGGATCAGTCCACAAAGACCACCAAATTGTGCACTATTGTTGAATGGGGAAGTGCAACTCCATCTAAAGTCAAACTTGGAACATCCCCAAATCTGGGTGATCCACTCACAGCCATTCACTCTTGGCAGAATTGAATTGGAAATTGTTCTTCTCCATTCAAACCTGCACAGATTCCACACACTGGAACAGCCTCACTTGGCAGGCCTGGAGTTGAAAGGTATTATTGAATATCATCAGTATATATCAGTGATGATATCGAGTCCCAAAATGGCAAATGAGCTCATCCAACAATTTCATTTAAATGTTGAAAAGGAGGGGAGAGACAGTAGAACATATGGCACCCCACAAGTAAGGGACTGGGGGATGATCTCTCCAACCAGCTCCTACTGAATCAGCCTGCAGAGAAAGGAAGAGAGCCAAAGTAAAATGGTGCTCCCAATCCGCAACTCACAGATCCATCTCAGAAGGATGCCATGAACAATGATATTGAAAGCCATTGAGAGATTAAAGAGTACAAGGGTGGATGCACTATCTCCATTCTGGTTCTGCCAACGGATCATCAAATCTGTCTCAATATTAAATCTCAGCCTGAAACCTACTGAGATGGGTCAAGATAATTTACTTCCTCCAGAGTTTTCATGCTTGTCTGCAGATCCAACCAATGCCTCTTTCAATACTGCAGTCACCACTTGCTCCATCAAAGAGGTTGACACTTCTGCATGGGTCATATCCCTGGAAACCCAGGTGGGACCTGGACCCAGTAAGCAGATATCTGAGCCAACAGCACAGAGATCTCTGTCCACTTCCTCAGAAGTCACTGTTTCAAATTTAACCCAAATCACAGCATTAGCCTGCTCTGCCCAGTCAGAATCCAAGACAGAGCAAATCTGAACTACTTTACCCACCAGGTAGCCTGAATAATCTTCACAGTGATCCAGCACATGTTCTGCTGGGCCCCTCAATCAATAGGAAATAGGACATCCTAAATAGGGCCACTGAATGGCGGTCAGTAAAGACAATAAGAGCAAAGAAACATTGACCCTTGCCACTCTTATCTCTATGAAATAATTCCTAAAATAGGCTCTTGCTTATGTCCAGTCAGATTCACAATGAGTCTTCCTCCAGCAATGTTTCAGGGATCTCTTTTGGGGGTTCATCTCCACTGCAGCTTGGTAAAATTTTGCTTTCAAAAATATTGGTTTGCAATGATGCTGTCAGGACGAAGCATGGTTAAATAAAATGCTCAGATAAAAACTTAACTGTTTTGCTTTGCAATATAAATGTTTGGCTCAATTGTGGTCTATTGAAAATTCAGACAACGAATAAGATTAAGTACTTGGGGATACATTTGACAGCAAGATGCAGTACACTAAAAGAGAATAATTATATCAAACTTAAGCAGCAGATAGCGTTAGATTTGGCGAAATCGGAAAATTTACAACTGTCATAAAGAGGGAGAATATCAATAATCAAGATGAATATATTACCCAGAATTTTATTTATTATAAATTATTTAACACATATGTTAAATAATACTATACTAAAAGAAAAAGACTTCATATAGAGGATGGAACTGGCTTTTTTCTTTCAAGAAAATAAAAAAGAAGATACATCAGTGCAGAACGTATCGGACACAATGAAGGCATATGCCAGAGGCTTGATAATAGACTATACTAGGAAAAGAAATATCACGAAAAGACTAGCCTCTAAGACATTAGAGGAGGAGTATAAAGGACTTGAAAAAGAGTTACAGAAAATGCCACAGAAAAAGGACATTAAGTTAAAAATGGATATAATTAAACATAAAATGGGGCTAATGGAAAAAGAAGAATTCGCAGAGAAAATCAGAAGTGCGAAACAGAACTATTTTGAAGATGCAAATAAACCAGGTAGATGGTTAGCATATAAACTGAGAAAGGAGAAAGAATCAAGGAAAATATTGCAATTAATAGATGATCAAGGCCAAGTTTGCTATGGAAGTAAAGAGAAGAAGGAAATTATACGAGACTATTATGGGAAACTATACACACAAGAGAATATTGATGATGAAAGAGTTAAACAGTACTTACAGAATGCTAATCCACCCCAGATGGCTAAAGAGATTGAAATAATGTTGGAAAGCAATATGATGATGGAGTTAACTGTAACATTTAAGAAGCAAAACAATGGAAAGGCACCAGGCCCAGATGGACTCCTTGCAAAATTTTACAAAACACTACAAGAATCATTGAATCTTCCATTGTTAGAAGTTATGAATGAAGTTATGTTAAAGAAGAAGATACCTAAATCATGGTCCAAAGCTTTTATTACCCTTGTCCCAAAAGAGGAGGCTGACCCATTACAAATCAAGAAAAAGAGACCTATTTCCCTACTAAATGCAGATTATAAAATTTTTGCTTCAATATTGGCAGAAAGACTTAAAAAATACCTAAATAATTTTATTCATCCTGATCAAAATGGATTTCTGCTAAAGAGATAAATTAAAGACAATAGGAGAGTAATCTTGAATGCTTTGGAATACTGCGAGGCACACTCTGAAAAACTTTGATATTCTTAGATGCATAGAAGGCATTTGACAATGTGAATTAGTGATTCATGTTATTACAGCTGGAATAGATGGGCTTTGGTAAAAAATTCATCCAAGCAATAGAAGCTATATATCACAACCAAACGGCAAAGGTAATGATAGAGGGAGAACTGATTGGTATAAGAAAAGGAACAAGACAAGAGTGCCCACTGTCACCTTTGTTGCTTGTGTTAACCTTGGAAGTGCTAAACAGAAATATTAGAGAAGAAAACGATATAAAAGGGATGAAAATTAAAAAGGAAGAATTTAAATTACAAGCGTTCGTAGGTGATCTGGTTTTCATTTTAGAAGACCCACTTGAAACAGCATTAAAATTGATAGAAAAGATAGAGGTATATGGAAAGATAGCTGGTTTGAAAATAAATAAAGACAAAACAAAGATTTTGACAAAGAATATGTTATCAAGACAAAAGGAAGAATTGGCGGATCTATTGAAAATCCAGGTCACAAATAAGATCAAGTACTTGGGATACATTTGACAGCAAGATATATTACACTAAAAGAGAATAACTATATTAAACTTAAGCAGCAGATCACGCTAGATTTGGCGAAATGGGAAAATTTATAACTGTCATTAATAGGAAAAATATCAACAATCAAGATGAATATATTACCCAGAATTTTATATTTGTTCCAAACAATTCCAATTAGACTTGGAAAAGACTGTATTGAAGATTTAAATAAAATCGTGTTGAAATATATTTGGCAAGTAAAGAAAGCGAGAATAAAGCTAAAGCTTTTGGAAGATGCTAGAATAAGAGGAGGATTTGGCTTGCCTAATTGGGAGTTGTATTACCAAGCTACAAATTTGATGTAGGTTAAGGAATGGATAGTGTTTTGTTCGGAAAACACATGAGGTAGACCGGGTTCCAACAACAAATACTTTATTCTTCAACTAGTTAGTAAATAGGAACACTTGGCTGAAGCTGAGGCCAGCCTTTTATACAGGCTGGCTTGCCTGCTTGCAGCCAATGGCAGTTGTTTAGATTTGCCGCCTTTTAGCAGCTCTTTGGATTGGTTCCTAGTGAACCAATCCAATGTTCATTTTATTGACCAATCAGGTTTGTAGATTTGGAGTCACCCACTTTACATATAGAACACCCCTCCCCCCTTAGTTCAGTCCTACGTGGTGACGTAGTCTCGCAGGTAGGCGGGGCTTTTCCGGACTCGACTTGACTTGCGCGGTTCATTCTTAGTGCAGACTTCGACCGGTTCGGATGGGGCTGCTGTGTCGTCCGTCCTTCTCCCTGGAACCGTCTGGAAGGGTGAGTCAGCCATTTTACCGCCGCCTGAGTTTCTTAGGCTGACGGTTTTGCCGCTCCCTCCCGTTTCCTCTGGGCAGGTCGAGCTGGCTTGGCTGGCCCCTTCCGATGGGCTCTTCACGCAAGTCTCTCCAAACAGTGAGTCTTTTATTTGCTCTTTTTGTTCGTATGTTTCATTGGGTTTGGTTTTAAACAGTTCTTTATTTATTTCTCGCCTTTCCCCCCCCACCTTGGTTTGCAATTCGCCGGTTTTTTCGGTGAATGTTTGTAAGTCTGTGGTTCTCTCTATAATTCGAGATCGAAGCTGGTCTATGTGCCGCTTCCATTCCCTGCCATCGTCTAATTTTAATCGGTAGGATTTGGGGCCTGTAATTTGGATAATCTGTCCTGGTAGCCATACCGGGTCCCCGGTGAAGTTTTTAGCGTATACCAAATCGCCTATTTCGAATTGTCTGAACCGTGTTGAGGAGTCAGGGGGGTTTTCTGGGGTAAAATTTGGGTGTAACCTATCAAGGTGAGATCTTAATTTTCACCCCATAAGTAATTCTGCTGGGGACTTATTGGTTATGGTACTGGGCGTTATGTGCTGGAGTGTGAGCAAACAGTTTACTTTCTGTTGGACATCTCCAGCGTCCATTCGTTCCAAACCTTCTTTAGTAAACCGGACCATTCTCTCAGCCCTGCCGTTCGCAGCCAGGTGAGCCGGCGCGGTTAGGGCATGTCTTATACCTAGGGAGGCTAGGTATTGCTCAAATGGTATGCTGGTTAGCTGTGGCCCGTTATCTGAGACAAGAACGTCTGGTATGCCATGGGTGGCAAAAAGGTTGTCCAGCTTTTTAATTACAGTTTCTGTTGTCATTGATGGCATAACTTTTACTTCAAGCCAATTTGAATAGGCATCAACGACAATCAGAAAGGTATGCCCCTTGGTAGGACCCGCGAAATCAATGTGTATTCTTGACCAAGGTCCCCGAGGGCTTTCCCAGTCCTTAACGGGTGCTTTTGGTGGGGATGGTCTAATTGCCTGGCATTTGTGGCATGAGCTTACCCAATACTCTATGTCCTTATCAATACCCGGCCACCAAACATAACTTCTGGCAAGGCTTTTCATCTTAACCATTCCCGGGTGCCCTTCATGTAACAACTTAAGTACCCTGGGCTGTAATTTGGCAGGGATTACTACCCGATCACCCCACAACAAACACCCCTTTTGGATTGAAAGTTCAGTCTGTCTGGACCGGAAAGGTTTAAAGTTTTCAGTTTTTTGATTCTCCGGCCAGCCTTTACCTACCCAGCTAAGAACGCGGGCAGTCAATGAGTCTTTCGCGGTGGCTCTGGCGACATCATATGCTGATATGGGTAGATCGGGGCAAGTCTCAATTTGTAGCGTTGTCATCGCTGGTGCCAGGTCTTCGTCGGTTGCTGGTAAGGGTGCTCTGCTCAAAGCGTCCGCATGGGAAATTTGTTTCCCTGGCCGATGTGTCAGAGTGTAGGAATAAGCTGCTAGGAACTCTGACCATCTCGTCATTCTTGGGGACAGTATATTAGGTGTTGGCTTGTTTCCCGCCAAAATCCCCATTAGCGGTTTGTGGTCCATTATGATTTGAAAAGTCCGCCCATATAAGTATTCGTGGAAGCGTTTTACTCCAGCGACAATTGCTAGAGCTTCCCTGTCCAATTGGCTGTAATTCCGCTCGGTTTTTGATAGAGTCTTAGAGTAATATGCGACGGGTGCTTCTCTGCCATCAGGTAGTTGGTGGCTCAGGATGGCACCTACTCCATATGGTGAGGCGTCGCAGGTCACTGTTAATGGCAGAGTGTTGCTAAATTGGATGAGAACGTTTGTTGATGTTAGCAAGCTTTTAATATTTTGGAAGGCTTTTTTTTCTTTGTAACCCCAAGTCCAAGTTGCCTTTTTGTCTAGCAGACGGTGTAACGGTTCTGCTATAGTGGCTTTGTTTGGCAGGAACACGTTATAAAAATTAATTAATCCTAAGAATGCTTGTAGTTCGGTTTTATTTCTTGGTTCAGGAGCGTCTTTGATTGCTTTAACTTTTTTGTCTGTGGGGTGGATACCCTCTCCGTCTATTGAGTAGCCCAGGAATTCGACGCTGTTCTTAATTAAACAGTACTTTTCTCTATTTACCTTGAGGCCAGATTCCCTAAACTTAGTTAATACTTCTTTGAGTCTGTTCCTTAATTGAGTTTCATCTCTGGCCGAGATTAGGACGTCGTCAAAATAGGGAACGACTCCTTGTATGCCATTTAGAAGGCGTTCCATCAGACTCTGGAAGACGCCAGGGGCCACGCTTACTCCAAATTGGAGCCGGTGACATTTGAATGCGCCCTTATGGGTGACTATAGTCTGTGCTTCTGCTGTTTCTGGGTCCACTGGGAGTTGTTGATAGGCTTGTGCCAAGTCGAGTTTGGCGAAAACTTTGCCTTTTCCCAGGGAATGAAGCAAATGCTGGACTACTGGCACCGGGTATGCGCTTGGTTGTAATGCGTGGTTCAGGGTAGCCTTATAGTCACCACAGATTCTGATGGACCCATCAGGTTTAATGGGTGTGACAATAGGCGTTTCCCACTTGGCATGGTCCACAGGTTCTAACACCCCTTGGGCTATTAATTTGTACAGCTGTTCCTCTATTTTTGCCTTTAGTGCAAAAGGAACTCGCCTGGCTTTTATTCTTCGTGGGGCTATTTGGGGGTTTAGATTGAAAGAAATGGGATTTCCCCGATACTTGCCAAGTGAGCCGTCAAAAACGTCCTGGAATTCTCAGATGAGGTCGTCTTCCCAGCCGGTTGTAGTCACTCGATCGACCCCGGTCATCCCGATGCCCAATGGCGCGAACCATTCGATGCCCAGGAGGCTTGGTCTGTCTTGGTCAACTATAGTCAGCGGAAGCACCTTGACGTGATGTTTGTAGGCGACTCGGAATTGTCCCATGCCTACCACAGGGATTTGGTTTCCCTGATAGTCCTTGAGGGTTAGGTGCTGCTTCTTCAATTCTTTGGGTTTGATACCTGGGACTAGCTGTTTTATTGTGTCCCACGATACCATGGAGAGGAAGGACCCCGAGTCCACTTCCATCTTGCAGTGTTTTCCTTCGATTTTCACGATGACTTTAATTTTTTTTCCACTTTCCGTCTGAGCGCTCTGTATAATGACAGTTTGGTGTGTATTGGCTCGCTTCTCTTGTTGCCACTTTCTCTCGGCTCGTTTAGGCTCGGCTCGTGTTGGGGAATTTCTGCGTCTCGTCGGGCTGTAGTATTTTTTGTTCCTGCAGACCTTCTCGATGTGCCCTCGTTTTTTGCAATACCGGCAGATGGCATCGAGAAATCTGCATTCGGCTCGGGGATGGTTTCCTCCGCAGCCAGCGCATTCCCGCCAATTTCTCCTTTTGCGCTCTTTTTTGTTCGTGAGCAAACGGTGGACCTCGTCGTCCTCTTCGCTCGATTCAATTGTTTTGCCTGACTCTTCGTAGTGGGTTGTGGTGGCAGGGTGCTTTCTGTCTTTGGTTGGTGTTTCTTCGCTGTGTGTGTTCATCTTTTTAATGGCTACGGCAGATTTTTTTGCGGCTTCAGCGGCTGTGGCTTCTGCGATGGCTTCGGTAACGGTGATGTTGGGTTTGTTGAGCAATTTACTCTGTGCGGTCAAGTCTCTCAGGCCCAGCACCACGCGATCCCTCATTGCCTCGTCTATGTTCAAAAATTCACACTCACCCCCTATTTGTCTGAGGGCAGCGATGAAATCGGCAACGGTCTCTCCCTCTCTCTGGTCTCTGCGGTAAAATTCGTGTCGCTTTATTAAGTTAGACACCATCGGAGCGTAGTGTGCTTTGAGGAATCTTTGCAATTCTGTCCACGTTAGTTGTTTAACGTCCCGGGGCTTCGCAAGGGCCTTTGCCATCTTAAAAACTGTTGGCCCGCAGTGCGTCAGGAACACAGCTCTCTTGCGTTGCTCTGAAATGCCTTCCATGTCATTGCTCTCCAAATACATTTGGAAGCGATCAGCATAGGAATCCCAATCCTCTTCGTTGGGATTGAAGGGTGCGGGCGGTGCGTTGTTTCCAGACATCTTGGTTGTAATCTGGACTTCTTATCACCGCGTGCAGGTTTTTCCGTTCAGGACGATCCCACCTTCGTCGCCAGTGTTTTGTTCGGAAAACACACGAGGTAGACCGGGTTCCAACAACAAATACTTTATTCTTCAACTAGTTAGTAAATAGGAACACTTGGCTGAAGCTGAGGCCAGCCTTTTATACAGGCTGGCTTGCCTGCTTGCAGCCAATGGCAGTTGTTTAGATTTGCCGCCTTTTAGCAGCTCTTTGGATTGGTTCCTAGTGAACCAATCCAATGTTCATTTTATTGACCAATCAGGTTTGTAGATTTGGAGTCACCCACTTTACATATAGAAAAGATAACATTAAGAAACACTAGATTGTTGACATTAGAAGGACATGATCTGTTGTTGGAATGGCATGCTTTTTTATGGTATAAAGGAACTAAAACACAGGGGTATTTTAGAAGACATTATATACGGGAGTCTCTGTGGTTAAACTGGGAGAAGACTAAAAGGCAATGTAAATTGAAAATTCCAGTCTGGCTATCGACTATTGAAGCATTTTCTTCTCCTATAATATATAAAAAGGAACAAAGTTAGATATGGTGAAATATTGCATGAAAGGGGTGAACTTAATTCGATGCAAAAACAAGAAGAACAAGCTATAAAGATGAATTGGTTTTCATATGCGTAAATACATTCAAGGTATGATAAAGACTCTAAAACAGAACATTTCTATGATAAACTGACTGTTCTAGATAAGATTTTGACAGGTACTGAGGAAAAGGTGATTACAAAATTATATGGATATTTATTAGAAATTAAACTGGAAGAAGAACAAGGCAAAGAAACAATGATTGCTTGGTGGAAGAATTTTGGATGTGGGATTGATTTAGAGAAATGGCAAAAATTGTGGTCTCAAAATTATAAAATGACAACATCAACAGCATATAAAGAAAATTTGTCTAAGATGTTTAACAGGTGACATTTCCCCCCAACAAGAATAGCAAGAATGCTCAAGAACAAATTGGAAAAATGTCATCAGGTACCTGGCTCATATTAGCATATGTGGTGGACTTGTGAGGATGCTAAACAATATTGGACTAAAATCCACACGTGGTTGGAAAAAATAACAAAAAAGCATATAGATTTGAAACCAGATATATTTTTATTGGGAATTTTACCTGAAATATATTAAATTGAGTTGAAATACCTGATTGTAAATGTATTAACAGCGGCTAGGATTGTATTTGCTAAAAATTGGAAAAATCAGAAAATACCATCACAGGAAGAAATCATTAAGAAAATATTGGAATGTGCTGAAATGAGTAGATTTCGATGTCAATTGAATTGACACGTGAAATCAGAGAACAAGATGATCAACAATTTTATAAAATCTGGGATCTATTCCACCAATGGTTAGAAAATAAAACATGGTAAAATAATATGTAGATTCTTGGAAAATAATAAATATATAAAGATGTATTCTTTTCTTATTATATTTACAAAATGATTGTAGGATAGATTTGAGATGCTAATATGAACTGTCACAAAACAATTTAAACAAAATATGATTATTCATAAAACATGAATGAATAAAACTATAGTCAAATGATTGATTAACAATGATATTAATGTATTTAGTAGATTTAAAATATGAGAATATAGACAATGTAATTGTCATTATGAAATGAAAACACAAAACAACTTGTTAAACCAATCAGCACACTGTACGTATGTATATGGAAGATGGTTTGATGTTTTTATGTTTTGTTTGTCTATGTTCGTCTTAAGAACCAATAAAAATTAATAAAATAAAATAAAATGCTCAGATAAAAGCTTAACTGTTTTGCTCAGCAATATAAATGTTTGGCTCAATTGTGGTCATAAGTCAAGGACTTAGCTGTACAAATCTTGTTAAACAAAAAGGCTTTTGCTTTCTCCTTTTCCCCAGCCCATGCAGAAGATTGGTTAAGTTGTCCTAAGCAGCACCAATACAAACAGTGATGGTATGCTACTGGTTCAGCCTGGTTCTGCCGAGCCAGTAGCAGCGATGAGCAGCGGAAACAAAACCAGTTCTCTCTGCTACTCTGCTGTTGGCTTCACCCACCTGCCCAGGATCCCATACTCACCTTTATCTTCTGCTTTTGAAGCGCAGCTACTGTGCATGGCACAGAAGAGTGCCGTACGGCAGCTGCTAAAGTGACCAGGAAAGTGCAGGCTTGCAGGAGGTGAGTTGGAATGCCTCTGCACCTGTGTAAATGCCTCTGTGCCTGAGCAAAGTGCGTGTTTGGCACGCTCATATATGCAAAGTGTCTGTACACACGCAAAGTGCACCCACCAAGCCATGCCCACCGAACTGGTGGTAAACGTTTTTTAATCCCACCACTGAATATAAACATGTTTTCTCCTTTAAAACCAACAGCTTTTAGTGGCATCTTCAAGATATATAAACATTGGAATATTACCAATTATGTTAAGGTAAATTCTGATGAATAGTTGTGGGTTAGCTCAGGGCTATTTTTATAATTCACTTTTTTTGTTGGTTTAAGGTTGATATTATTTTTGGTATATGGTAAATCATTTTGTGTCTTTTGAGATGGGACAACATCAAACTGGCTCAATAAATCAATGTCTGAGGTATTGCATTTCTCCCTTTAGAGGGCAATCTTCTCTTTGAACAGCTGTTACAAAAGACAGGGTGCATTTGAAGACCAGAGTTAAAAGCAAGTAAGCAGTAAGTTAGCCAAAGTCGTCTTCTTTCCAGTAAGATCTATTCATTTATGTATTAGGAACCCATGCATTTATTTAGTAAGATGTATTTGTATTTCAATTATATTCATATTATTTAAATTTGTACTCATATATGTAAGTCAGCTTTCCAAGTACTTGAGTGCCTTTTTATTCCGATTGTTTCAGCTAGCCTTTGGGTTCTATTCATTTAACTGCATTTGTATGCCTATCTTTTCTTTCCCTATGCTGAATATACATAGCAGCAGATAGCAACATCTGATAAAAACATTGGCAAGTTTCTTTCCAAAATAGAAGTTTTTATTAGTGCTATACTGTCTTGTGACCTACGTTTGCCTCGCAAAAATGATTTACTTTGTGAATGTGAAAGAAATCAGTACTTTACTGATATAGACTTGAACCTCACTTCTTTATTATCGGTAATAGTTTAGTATCTACTGAAGGTGGCCACAATTTTCTCATTATCTTTTGGTTTGTAGCTGCCAACACCTGCAAAAATAAAAACCATGATGTTGAAAAGTAAATCATACTCTGTTCTGTACATTAGAGATAATTGTAAGTGTTAATATGTGTAGATGTTTGAAAATTAGATATTATTACATTAGATATATGCAGATACTCTGCTGTCTTGCACACCTGGCCACAGCCACTCATGATGATGAAAAATAGTATGCATACAGTAATATCACAATACAACTCCACTTTTCCGTAGTTGCTTCCTGATACTAGATGCAAACGTAGGATTTGTGTCATGAAGCACATTTGCTCAATTGCCTTGAACTTCCCCCTCAAAGGATGTCTAAGCTGCAGCTGCCATGTAAGCCCCCAAAAGGTAGAGCTGCTTTAGAGAGTAAAAAACAAATTCTATATTCACATTTCCAAGTGCACTAAATAGGTAAAATCTGTATATTTATTTCCTCTGTACACCTTGCCCTTTGGGAATTGTGCATTTGAGTAAGCTCTCAATTAATTGCAGCACTTGGAAATCTTGTCTGGGGTCAAAAGCTAAGTGGAGACAAAGCTGATTAGTTTCTGGATAGGCTATTTCTAGGTCATGCCAGTACTGTAGTATAAATTAGGAAGTTGAAAGCTTATTTCAGGAGAGGGCAAAGACGTATAATTTCAGTGTTTCACTGAGAAAACTACCTAGATATATCTATAAAATAATGAGGAGTTGAGCTGGACTTGAAGACTATGCCATTTGAACAGGCATCAAACTATTTTTTGGGCTTGTTGATTATTATTGTCCTATAGCTGCACATTTACTAATAAGTTAATTATAATTAAGATATGTGATAAAGGCCGCAAATATCTGGAGGAACTATGTTGTATCTTTCAGCACTTTCCTTCATCGCAAGAAAATGTACCTTGGTTAAGGGGTGTTTTGCCACTGAGGAACTGCCAGTAAGTCTTTTCATTGGTGCTGCCTTGGAGGCCATTGATAGAGGTGACCATGGGGCCCCAAGAAGTCTCCTCTGTTTGAAAGCTGCAAGATGCCAAATTCATTAAAATGTAACAAGAAGGAAGGATGAATATGAAAATGGTGAATTATATCGTAGTAATTTAAATTCAAATACATGCACAAGAAATCTTAAAAGCAAATTAATTTCAAAAATTAATAAAATAAGAGAAACTGAATGAAAAAAAGATCAGGCATATTATAGGTGAAAATATTTAGAATCTATAATGAATCTACCAGGAGTCTATTTACCTGAATTCACTTGCATTAAGTTGTTTAGCTGCTTCCAAGACAGCAAGCAGTACAGAACCCTTTTGCACTTTCACAGTTGTGAAATACTTGAAATTAGGTTGTGTTAGTTTATTGATTACAGTATAATGCACTGTTACTGCAAAGAAACAGAAGAGAAGTCAGGCGAAATAACTCATTACATCCTTAGCATCCAATGCCAATCCTAGGCCTGAACAGTTTTGATGAGGGATAGCCAGTAACATGAGCTGAGACTTGGAAGCACAAATTGGCATCCATTTGAAGATGCTTAAAATGTTACTATTGCTAGCAGCTGCAGTTGATTTTCATCATTATAGGTGATCCATTCAGCAAAAGTTGCAAATCCATAACAGTGAATTAAATGGAACATTCAAAAATAGACAATCCTCAGCCCCACAACACCTTTTTTGGTGGGCGGGGGGGAGGATTCAGGAATTAAGTACAAGTTAGAATCAAGCTATGTGAAAGTAGCATAACTTTGGTAACATCACTTTGTGGATTGTGTGTTTATTCCCAATGTCATTAGACACTAAATGGCATGACTGTGTCCCCTTATTTTCATCTCCAGCCTCCATCATTTCCTTTCTTTCAGCATAATCCCGGTGTCTCCAAAATAATCAATAACAGCAAAACTGTACATGTAGTGATGGGGAATGTGGACCAGAGGTGGTATTCAGCAGGTTCTGACCTGTTCTGGAGAGAACCGGTAATGGAAATTTTGAATAGTTCAGAGAACCGGGAAATACCACCCCTGACTGAAGAATTTACAGTATCCTTCCCCCTGCCACACCCACCAAACCACGCCCACAGAACCGGTAGTAAAATTTTAAAAATCCCACCACTGATGTGAACTTATAATACAGAACTCATGATTATCTCACTAGCCAAAACTGCTGTTTTTTCTCCTTGAGAAAACAAGGGAAGTGCCAGAAGAGTTTCTTTCCACTGAAGAAGCTGCCTTACCAGTTTCAGAGCTGCAAGTGAGACTCCTGACATCCAAATATGTTTTGCCCACCAGAGAAGGTAGAATCTGAGAAGCAGCACCTGGAGTGCTAAAGGCTCCCTCGGTGATCTTACTCAGCACTTCATTCAGGGTCTTTGGGCAATTCCATGCATTAGCAGAGTAGAACTCAGAAGTAACACTGAGAGCCTGGAAATCAGTGAGAGAGAGAGAGAGAGAAGAAAGAGAGATGCTCAGTAAGATTCAAAGGGATAAAGACCAGATTGCTGGATTTTCATCCCTCCCAAATAAAAGGTCAGATGTACCTGCATTGCAAGGCCAGTGCTATAGACATTTCCAAGGAGGCCATTAGACTGCTGTTCATTTAGGATTTGCTTTGTGATGTGGGTTAAGGCTGCTTGTACAGTTCCTGTAATTTTGTTCTGTTGAGGTGAGATCTTTCCTTCATACACACAGAAGAGTCCCAGACTTGCTATGGCAGCAGTATCTGTGAATTACATCAGACAAGAGATTGAGCAGTGAGGAGAAAGTCAGGAGTATTTACCAGTCTAGGAAGAGTCATGGTTCTCTTTGGTATAAAAGTGCTGGACAATAGTAGATATCTGAGATTAGCAGGCCAAATTGGAAAAGGCCGTTTATTAAAAGGTCCAGCCTGTTTGCCAGGATCATTACAGGATAACATTGAAAGTGCTATCCTGGGGTACTAGGAAGCTCAGAATAAAAAGGTAATTTAAAATCATATTCAAAATCATATATGTCTTTGTGTCTCTGTGAAGTATTATCTTACCTACAGAGAAACGACCATCAAAGTGGAAACTGTTATTCAGGGCTGCCTTAGCCAGGGTGGTGGCAGGATTTTCTAATTCTGGACTTTTTTCTACACACAGAGCCAAAGTATCTAGAGCCAATTGGTAGTAAGTTGTCTTGGGAGTCCCAGTAGTATCTGAAAAGTAAGCATGTTTATCAGTTACTTCCTGTGTGGTCACAGAAGATATCTACCCTCCATCTATAGCTGGAGGTTGAGTTCAAAATGAGGCAGAAATGGAAAACAGTAATATTGAAGAAGGAGTGATCTGAAATCACAAACCAGCTGTACTTCTGTGTGATCCCCATGGAATTGATAACCATAATGGTGCAGGATTCTAAATCACAAAAAAATATATATATCTTTTTTTAACTAGCATTTTCCAGATCTGTTCCAAATCAATTTCAGAATTCCCCAGCTGGCATCAAAACTGAAGTCTACTCATCTGGAAGATCTCCATATAGCTAGTGCATGGGATGATTGGGTTTGTAGCTGCAGATTTTCCCCTCTAACTTGGAAGCCAAGTTAGATTCAAATGCAGGGGAAATGATGAGAAAGGGCAGAAAATGAAGTCCATTCTCTGGCTGCATGAGAGTTTATAATGCCATGGGGAGCTATAAAAAGCTATCAAAAGAGCTATAAACCTCTCCTAGGCATAATTTATAATACTATCTACCCACAATATGGATAGTCTTCAACTTAAAATCATTTCTTTGGCAACTGTTCAAAATTACAATGCTATTGAATAAAGTGATGACTGGTCTTCACATTTATGACTGTCATAGCATCTGTACAGTCATGTGATCCAAATTCATGGTTTTGGCCACCAATATGCATTTACAATAGTGGCAGAGTCCTGGGGTCATGTGATTGCTATTTGCAACCTTCCCAGCCAGTTTTTGAGAAGCAAAGAATGGGGGAAATCAGATTACCTTAATGTTTTTATGAGTCACATAACAACTGCAGTAATTTGCTTAGCAGCCATGGCAAAAAAGGTTGTAAAATCAGGCATGACTCACTTAGCAACTATCTTGCTTATTAATGGAAATTCTAGTTTCAATTATGGTCATATGTCAAGGAATACTTGTACTGATTGTTGGAAATTTAGGATTGCAGAGATGAATATCAGATTGCTAAAGTAGATTTTGTACTTTATGAATTCTGCTCTATCTTGCACAGAACATGTTTTCAGCCTGAACTAAGACAAATCTTCCCCATAAGTTCATCGGTGCAACATCACCTTTCAGAGATCTCACATAGATTTTGCTGTTTTCATGTACAATGTTGATTGGCAGAAAATGTGCTGCATGGGAAAGTTTAGCTATAGTAGCAGGTCTTTTAGTTTTAATATTTTTATTGTAGGTATTTTTGTGGACAGCTGTGCAGAATTTGGTTTATGATGGGTGGCTATATAAAAGTTTTGACTAAATAAATGCATGATACAAAGCCATTCTCAATCATCATCACCATTCTGGATCAATTTTGCAGCTGTTATAAAAGTCCTAAAAGAATAGGAAAGTATGAATGCAAAATAGGGATCAGAATTAATAGCAGGATTGGTATTCCACCAACAACAAATTGATTCAGCTGTCATCTGCATTGTGAAATAGGGAGAAAAGTGATTTGCATTATCTGGGGAAAAGATGTACAAACATTTTAAGTTGTACCAGTCTTTCAAATGTAAAAAAGAAAAGGTTACTCGCAACTGAGATAAAGAACAGACACTGCTAACATGGCTAAGAGAGCAATTCTAATAGACTGTGAATTGGGCATTTCAATTCAACTGAGTACCATCCTTGAAGGTGATGGTGGGGGAGAGCACAGTCAAGGAGCCATGCATTAATCATTCCTTTTTTGTTATCTGAATGAAAGGCAGGAATCTAATGCCCATTTGTCTCCTTACAGATATGCTCAATCTCTTCCTTTGTTTTCTCCTCAAGGACTTGGACCAGGTTGACATGTTTTTCTGGCATGGTGACATCAGCAGGATTCTGACAGGCGGACCGAAGAGCTAGAACATAAAGGGCCACTTTGCCAGAGGTCATCTCTGCAAGAAGGGATAAGAGAGGACAAAGATTGAGTAAGCAATGCTTCAAAAACAATAAAGAACCCTTTCCCATCCCAGCTGGAAGTCTAGACTGCAGCCCAAAACATCTGGGAGAACTGCTTTAAAATTGGAGTTATACAATAACTGGAATCAGACTTGTGAAGGCTTATCTGCTGGTTCTCAAGGGAATGCAGCCAGTTGGATGAGATTCTTGTAATAAAGGTGATCAACAATTAAAAAACAAACAAACCTGTTTTGACCTATTCATGAAATTGTGGGAAATATTTAGCCAAGTTTGCCAAGTGTGGACCTATGATCATAATGAAAACTTTATCTTGTACAGGTAATCCTTGAGTTACAAATGTAATAGAGCCTGCCAATTACATTCGCAATCTGAGGATTTGTTAATTGGATCACATTAAATGAATGTGACTCCTCCCTGCTTTCCCCAATGCACTTGTTCATCAAATGCACAGATTAAGTGTGCACAAGATCTTTCAGGGTGGGAAAGACCATGAGGGACCTGCTTCCAGACACCCAAGGCCTCCTCCCACTCACTGCAATAGCTCGTGCTCCACTTACAATCCCTTGGAGTCCCCATAGTTGCTTCCCTCACCCTGTCTTCCCCGCTGGGTCTCCACAGGCACTGGACCTGTGGAGGCTCACCTTTCAAAGATGTCCATAGTTCCAGAACAGACTGACTGCTCCTTCTCACTCATCAAATGAGCTGTCTGTCTCCTCTCCTCTTGTGGGGTTTGCACAGCAGTGAGGTTTCTTTTCAGAGGCAGAGCGGGATGAGTGCACCCTGCTCAGTTTGGCTGTCTCACCAAGGTTACATGCACAGGACACCAGATCCACTTTTGGAACATCGGGCAGCCTTGGTGAGTCTGAAGGAGTGTGATCTCATGATCCTTCAGGCTTCCGTCCTCTGCACCAAAAGCTTTTGCAAAGGAGTTGAAGATCTGGAGGAGTGTAAGATTATGCCACTGAAGACTTCCGTTCCCTTGCAAAAGCTTTTGGTGCAGAGGACAGAGATCTGAAGGAGCATGAAATCTCACCCCCAAAGGCTTCCATTCTCCCAGTGGGATACGATAGCAGATCCAATGACTAGTAGGTCCTTTGGGGGGGGAAATAGGCAGGGGGAATATTGCAGTGTCTCTGTGGTTGGTCCTAAGGATGAATGACTGCCGCGGTGCTGCAACATTTGTAATTTCGTGACTGTACCATAAATACTTTTGGGGCTGGTGTCATAACTTTGAACTATCGTGAAGTGACCTGTTATAACTTGAGGACTACTTGTCATGTGCTACCTATTATATTACCAAGAAAAAGTGGCCTTTCTAGAAATAGAATTGGACTTACTTAAGTTTTAATTAAGCTTGGGAGATAGGTCATAGTCAAAGCTAGGAGGTACTTGTAAAAACAAAATAAATCATAAAGCTTCATGGTATTTTTCATTATCTATTTGGCTTAATGAGTTACCCACAGTTTTCAAAAGTGACACATGGAAAACAATTTCTGTTAGAGTTTGCAGCAATCCAACCAGTACACAGGTAAATAATTCAGCAGGATTCATTTATAGAAGACACTTGATGCATGTATACAATACCATGTGGCAGAAGTCAGAACCAGAAGAATCCAGAAGTCAAAATCACAGAAGCAATATAAACACAAAAGCAAAGATCCAAGGACAAACTAACTCTTATATATAGACCAGTAATCCTAAGCCACCCCTGTCTCCAACTCTGGCTGACAACAGGTGCTGTTTCTTAAGGCTAGGTCCCACTGGCCGACGGATGCAAAACGTATGCAAAAAGGATACAGCGGACGAGCAAAATTTCGGGGGTGGCTCCATCCAATGTTATCCCCTCCAAAAAGTGCCCCAAATTTGCATAAACAGAATGGAAAAGAACGGAAAGGAATGGACGGGGAAAGTACGTAGCGAGGATGTTAAGCAGATGTTCGTAGGAAACCTAGCGGATGACAGCGGATGGAAGTGGATGACACATCCGAAGGGCTTCTGGGGGAGAATTGCGAAGCGGACACATAGCGGAAGGAGCAGATGCATAGCAGATGACGCAGATGCATCACGGGCGCCTATAGGTTGCATAGTGGATGCATAGCGGATGCAAAGCGTTCACTGCGCATGCGGGGAGTATGAATTGCGTCAGGTCTGTGGATATAAAAGGATGCAGCTCACAAGCAGTCAGCATTCAGAAGAAAGACGTGCTGCCACAGACATCTTCGAATAACACCATGGTTCATCAGTCAGGGAAGAAGATAAAGCCTGTGCCTACTCCTGCCAGCCCTGGCAAGAAGGACAGAACCACCATCCCACCCCCTGGCACTGACTCTGAAGCTGCTGGTGCTTCTTCTGCTGCTGCTGCTGGTGTTGCTGCTGCTGGTGCTTCTCCTGCTGGTGCTGCTGCTACTGTTGGTGCTGCTGCTACTGCTACTGCTGCTGCTGCTGCTGTGGGGGACCAGCCCCAAGGCCCTCACAGCCCTGCAACTCAAGCCCCTGAAGGCCCTGCTGCTCAAGCCCCTGAAGGCCCTGCTGCTCAAGCCCCTGCCAGAGGGAGGAAGAGGCAAGGGAAGGAGAAGGGAGAGAGGAAACAGTACACCCTTTCCGAGGAGCATGAGGAGGAGGTGCTGGAATGGCTGAGGGAGAACGAGTACCTGTGGAGAAAGGGCCACAGACAGCCACTCCTCTTCCAGCCAGGAGCAGCTACCGTGTCCAGGCAGGTATCTTCGGAGGACCCCATGGCAGAGACCCCCCCCCCAACAGCTGCACTCCCCATGCCAGAGGACGTGGAGGATCCCCTGTCACAAATGGAGGAAGAAGTGGCAGTCACCAGAGACCAACCCACACCCACGCCCAGCTCCACCTCCACAGAAAGCAGGCAGAGAGGCAGACTGGAGGGCCAGAGCCACACTGTCCTGTTGGAGATCAGGGACACAATCAAAACCAGCACAGATCTTCTCTCTCAGCTGGTCCACAGCGACATACCATCCTCAAACCGGAAGCCCTTCATCACCTACGTGAGCCAGACCCTCTTGGATCTGCTCGAGACCCAGTACCAGGTGATGAAGCAGAAGATAACAGCACTTCTGCACAACCCTCCAGGCCCAGATGAACCTGCTCTGACCCAGTCCAGGTCTGCTCCTCCACCCCAGGCGATGTCACAGCCCTTCCACGGCTTTCAACAGCCCCTCACCTACCAAGGCTATGAGTACCAGGACTTCCCACAGCAGAGGCAAACCTTCCCAGTCCAGGCCCAGGTTCATCGCACCCCATAGATGCCTCACCTCGCCCAGCTGCAGACCAGACAGCCCCAAAACACTCTTCCTTCCTCCACCTCACAGCCAAGCCCTTCCTCAGAACATCTGTCATCAGTCTTGGGCCTGACATCCCAGGTCCTTGATGAAGGGCCTCTCAACCTCACGGGACTGAGTCAGCTCTCTGAGAGCTTCCTGAACACACCATCCCATTGTACTCTCGGGGCCAAGCACCCCAATGGCGCCTCAGACCAGCACTCCAGCCACAGCCACCTCCACAGTCCCTGACCGCTTGACAGCTGAGACCATGGACATGCCTCAGAGTGACTGAGAATAGTGCCAGAGACTGAGTTGTTACCTGTTCACTTTATCTTTGCTTAAGACGCTTTACTTGGTTCATTTTGCTTTTTTAATAAAGTCATACAGTTTCCTTAAGACAGTTATTAATAAAGGTTATCTTTGCTTCACACACTTGGTTCATTTTATTTACTTAATAAAGTGTTGGTGAAAACTTTGAAAAAATGGTTAAGCCTTTGCATGCTTGTGGGATAGGAAAGGATAGTTGTGGGATGGGTAAGGAAAGCTGTGGGATAAATAAACCTCCAGTGCAAGCATAGTGGGACTGTATGGTCCACCCTCCCAGCTGCCACACATATGGCCCTTTTTATCTATAACAATTTGTTCATTGATCAACACATTTCAACATAAACACAACTCTTTATTAAATGCCCTGTTCACTGTAGGGCCACTCAACATACATGGCACAATCTCATCCGTGTTATGAGACAGGCTCAAGGAAGCATCCATTAACCATCTATCATCCTGTCTTGCCACTCCACTGCTCCAGCTGGGGAGTTGCACCAGTGTCTCAGGAGGTTGCGCTGCTTCTTCCCTTCACGTGAAGCTCTGTTGGGGCCTTGTACATCCACAGTGTCTATCAGGTTTCGTCCTTGCCTCCATTCACCAGGCTCCATGTCCCCATTCGCTTGTTGATGGTCCACAAGCCTGTTCTGCAGCACTGGGTAGCGGGTACACATGAGATTGTGCAGGATGCAGCAAGCTTCCACGATGCTCCTCACAGTCTGTGGGTGATGCTGCATGGTGGTGAGAAGTACCTGGAACCTGTTGGCCAGGATGCCAAAGGCTTTCTCCACCACCCGTCTTGCCCTGGACAGCCTGTAGTTGAAGATCCTCTCTTCACGGTTGAGGTATCTTGAAGTGTATGGCTTCATGAGGTAGATTCTGAGGGAGAAGGCGTCATCACCCACGATGAAATAGGGCACATCTTGTGTGTCATTGGGTAGGGGGTCTGGATCTGGAAAACCCATGATGAGGTTGCATTCCAGCCCATCCTTGAGGTCACTGGGCATCTGAAGCTGACCCGTTGCCTGAAGCATCGATGTACATGAACTTGTAGTCAGCATCAACCATGGCAAAGAGGATGATACTGAAGAAGCCCTTGGAGTTGTAATAAGTGGACCCTGAGTTGTCTGGAACTTTGCAGGCCACATGCTTCCCATCTATGGCTCCAACAGTTTATCCACCTCTGATACCACTGTTCTGCAACTTTCCTCCAGCCTTCTTCAGTGGTGGGACACTGGAGGAGCTCCTCCACGTATTCTTCGATGATGGCCTGCACCATTTCTCTGACCACTTTGCTGATGCTGTTGTGTGGCACCCTCCAGGCAGACTGCATGTTTCTGCATGTGGTTCCAGAGGCCAGGTGGCGCAGAGTCAGTGCCACCTTCAGTCCAGGGTCCAGGTTGGGACAGAAGTTGGTGCTCTGCTTGGTCAACCTAGGTCTCAGACACTCTACAATTTCGTCAAACATGGCTGGTGGCATCCTCATGAAGTGCTGGAATGCACGAGGGTCTTCATTCCTCAGCTCCACCATCAACTTGTCATACAGTCCAAACTCCACTCTTCTCCCAATCCATAGTCGGACCCATACAGGTCTTGAACATCTCCTTCTTCTCCTTGCATAGAAAAGGAGAAACAGCCTGAACAGGGCTTGGTTCTGGTGTTGAATGATCGCAGCTACCATAAGGACTGTGTTATGATCCATGCTGGAGATCAATGGATGATGTGGAAGAGCAAAACAAAGGTGAAGAGGTCTGTACACCACGGCTGCTGGATTCATACTGAGATCCAGGTGATTTCCTCCCCTTTTTATAGAAAATATCGGTTGTCCGCTAGGTGTCCTTCCACATACTCTAGGCATACTCCAGACATCCTAAATATCCAAGATACGTCCCATATACAAATGTTTTGTCCGTTTTAATGCTTTATATACGAGATGCATACGCTTACATCCTTTCTATGTCCGTGCTACTAACGCTGTGTGGATGTTCCGTGTACCTTTCGCTTCCTCCCTCTTTCTGTTTTCAGCTGCAGCGGATGTGAGTTGTGAGGGTGTCCAGAGGATGCTGAGAGGATACAGCGGCCGTTTAACGGATGACAACGGACGTAGAACGTTTGTTGCCCGTATGTATCACGGATGTACATCGTACGCGGCGGAAAGTTCATCCGTTCAAAAAGTTTTGTGCAGCTCAAAACTTCTTGCACAGATGAAATCTCAGTGGACGGATGCTCGACAGATAGAGCGTATGAAACACGTATGCAATGAGTACACAATGGATGCATCACGTTTTCCAATGGATGGCAAGCTTTTTTGTCCGTTTTACATCCTCTTTGCATCTGTTGGTGCAGTGGGACATGGGCTTTAGTCACCAAACAGCTCCCATTGGCTGACCTGTTACCATGTCTATTCCAATTCATGAGCTCTTATACATTGACAATTTCCATGTTTCCCTCTTTACAAAATGTAACAAAAAAAAGATATGAACTGGTTCAAAGTGGTTATAGAAACAATAAAGTCATTTATTTAAAAACTTCTCATTTCAACATCATACCTGTTCCAGCTGTTTCTTTTATCTGCCTCACCAACTGTGTTATCACACTAAGGTTGTGGTCTTCAGCCAAGTTCAAAGCAATCAGGACACTGGGATCAGGTTTACTCTGCAGACTGGCCCAATTTTCCAGTTGAGTCTGGAGGCCTCTAACCAACCATTGCCGATCACTTGGGACATCTGGAACAAAGACCAAAGAGGTTTACCAAGAACAGCACCTGTTCCTAGAGCACTCTGATGTAGCTTGTCAACAGAAGTAGAATTCAGTCAAAGAAATTGTCTCTATTATATTTTTCTTCTGCATTGGTAGAGCTTGGTGCTCTTACTAGTGGTGGGATTCAATTTTTTTTACTACTGGTTCTGTGGGTGTGACTTGATGGACGTAGCTTGGCTTGGTGGGAGTGGCTTGGGTGTGGTAGGGGAAGGATACTGCAAAATCCCATTCCCTCCCCACCCCACTAACCTTTCCAGCTCTGTTCTCCTGTGCAGGGCAACAAAAGAAGACCCAGCTAATCAGCTGGGATTCGGGAGGCAGAGAATAGATGGGGGAGGGGGTCCAGTCAGAGGTGGAATTTGCTGGTTCTCCGAACTACTCAAAATTTCTGCTACCAGTTCTCCAGAAGTGGTCAGAACCTGCTGAATGCCACCTCTGGCTCTTATTCCTTTTTTTGCCCACTAACATTTTTTGTTCACAAATGAGTTCTCTAATTATAATAAGAATAACTTCAAATAATTTGTACATATCATGCAAGATCCATACAACCAAGTTGTTATCACGTGGGCAGACTTGTTATTCATAAAGATAACCAGACCTATGTGAATTTATCTGCTTTGGGGGGAAAACATTGCACATGAACTTTATCACTCACTGTGAGCAAAAAAAAAAAAAAAGCTGTTTAATTATTCGTGTACATTGAAGATTTTTTTCACTTTTGTTTCCCTCTGTACTTCCTTTTTAATTGAGGCTATATACAATTCTCTGAGCCTCATCTTTAGCTATAAATGTGGATATTTTGATTGGATTCTAGCCAAAATTGCCATCCCACATACCCTCATGCAAGATTTTGTCACAGTTAACTCAATCAAACCTCTCTTGCTCTACTTAAGGTGAACTGACTTACTGAAATCAGTGGAAGAATATAGTACATACAACTTTAAGCACCATTATTTTCAGTAGGAATACAGATCAAGTAAGTTAACTAAATTAATCCAGTTCAATACACATGAAGCATTTTTGCTCAATGAGACACTTGGCACTAAGTTTTGAGCTTTTGTATATCATTTTCTGATGGGCTACTTTCCTATTCTCGATGTCTTCTACGGACTTACTGTGATGTATGAAAACAGGCAGATATCAAGTGAAGTTATAGTAAAAAATCAGCAGGTGGGGTGACTTAGATAGGCTGCTGGACATAATCTCTAAACAGCTGCTTCCTCAAGTTCCTTTAGTCACTTCTTATATTCTTTGATATAAGGACAATGGGACCTGACTTTCCCATTGGCACTCATTGGTGTGCAATGCATATCATATGAACACAGACATTTGGAAGGCTACTAGGTTAGGGGAGGTTGCACTACAAATTTATTACATTTCAGATGATATCAATAGCACATAAGGAGATAAACCATTTTTGCATTGTACTACTTTATTTTTCTACGTGTAGTAAGTGATTAATCAGCTCTATGCATCCATACTTTTTAAATTCATGTTTTATTTTCAGTTTTCCTTTCACATCATACATATTTTGTGGACAGTGTGTATTGACTGGGTCAATACACTCTGTGCATGTGTATTGAAAACTATTTGTGCATTCAGAATGCTAATGTGTATGCTGGCTTGGAATTTTAGCTTTGCTGTTCAATCAGATGGGGATCATTAGAAAGCTTCCTCACCTGTCTTGCTTTTATTAAACATGAGAAGATTTAAGTAGGGCACAGCTTTTCGGCTTCATCATTAATGAGGCAGTCATGATGGCTCAAGTTCACAGTTTAGTTACAAAACTATTTTATGAAGGAAAGTTGATCCAGTCTAAACACCCTCTATGCATTAATATTTCATTCAGCACACAAATATTTGAAATGTTTACATACATTATCTAGGGTTGTGCAAAGAGACATTTTTCACAGTATGTTAGTGCAAACAAAGCACTTCCTTTCAAATTGTAAAAACAATCATGTCCTTGGCAAAGCTCAAAAAGTTGCAAAAGTTGATTCTAGTTGTCTTATGTGCAGACACTTTTGGTGAGTCTGTCAGTGAAGTAATGTCACTGTGTGAACATATGGAGGTTCCCAGTGAAACTTTGAAACAGTTACATGTGCCTTCGAAAGGACATAACTGCAGAGATAGGCTTTCGACTGTGTAAGAGACCTATTGCCACTTAAATATAGGGGAAACCCTGCCCCTACTTGATCACCCTGAACCACCCATTTGAAGATCTCCAAATGTGTTAGACTAAGACTCCTTCAATCAAGTTATTCATCAAGCTATGGAGAAGCATCAGGCTAAGAAGGGTTAATGCAAGAGGAAGATTAACTTGAAATACTTACAGCAAGTTCCTGAAGAACTGGAAGCTGCATTAGTGACTGCGTAGAACACACACATGATAATAGTCAAGAGGAACATTTTGGGCTCAGATGTGGGCATACCCTTTCTTAGACCAAATCTTCCTTGATGTGGCAGAATATTGGAAGTCAAGGGTGAAAACCTGCTTGTCTTCCTTTATATAAACTGCTGGGACAGCTCTGGATCCTCCCTACCAACCTTTCACCTTCAAATAGTCACTTCATTTCTAGCACTGTTGACTTTCCTTTGCTTATCTCAGTTTCCTCAACTCTGGCTCTAAACAGGTCTGGCAAGGTGATGCCAAAGAACGAATCCTTTCAGGAAAATCAGTGGGTTGCATGTTAACAGGAGGAAGGCTACTTCTGTAACTTGGCAAGATGTTGCATACCATCTGTGAGAGAACAGCCACTTGCTTAGCAAGCATTTGTTGAGTCACATAGGTGAATTACGAGAATGTGATAATTTTCACAGAAGAAAAGTTTTGTTGAGAAAGTTGTGAACTTCCTACCTTTCTTGCCCAGGAAAAATAGGATGTTACTAGGCTACTCTAGAGAAATAGAAGATGGCAACAGAGCATCTCCTAGGCCTTTCGCCACCACCATTATGTCACAATATATGCCAAAACTGTGCTCTTAAAAACATACCATTGCTATAAATGATCCTACATTCAGAAATAAGGCTGTTCAATTTTTTTAAAAAAAATACTAATGTAGGACCATGTGGAAAAACTCAATGTGACAATAATTATTATAGCAATGTCATGCAGGTACTAGAAGCTCTTCAGAAATGAGTGATCAAGGCAGGCCTCAACTGCAGAAATGCACCCTACTCTTCTTGAGCTTACCACTCTGGAGGATCAAGGGCTTTTCTCTAAGTTTAAAGCTTAAACAGAGTTTTTGGGACAATTCCTCTAATTACTAAATGAGGGACCAGCACTGTGTATGTATTTACAGTTACTGTAATTCTGCTGATATTGTTTGGATTCTAATATGGAGCACTGTTTTACTTTATTTTTCAAGTCCCACACCTTAACCATGAAAGCCAACTGGGTGACTTTGGGCCAGTCACTTTCTTTTAGCCCAACCTACCTCACCGGGCTTTTGTTGTGAGGAAAATAGGAAGAAGAAGGTGTGCTGGTTATTTTTGCTGCCTTGAGTTATTTGTAAAAATAATAAGTAGCAAGAAGCAATACCACTTATATCACCCCATAGTGTTTAGAGACCTCTCTAAGTGGTTTACAGAGTTTGCATCTTGCCCCCAATCATCTGGGTCCTTATTTTACCAACCTCAGAAGGATGAAATGCTGAATCAACCTTGAGCCAGTCAGGATCCAATTTCTGGCAGTGAGCAGAGTTAGTCTGTAATACTGCATTCTAACCACTGCACCACCATGGCAGGATAGAAATAAATTAATGTTAAAAACATTTTTTTTTATCCAACAAGTACAAGGAATAAAAAGGTACATTCATTTGATGCTAAGAAGGAGGTGTGAACCTCCTTTTTTATAGCCACAGTGTAGTTTTGAGCAAACCACTATCATTCCTTTTACTCATGAAGTCTCAGGCTTTTGTGGATTCTTCTGCCTTAAGAAAGTTCAAAACATTCTCAAAGGTCCATCTCATCCTGGCCACCCTCTTTTTTTTTTTTTTTTTTTTTGAGCTATTACCATCTGGCAGATGGACAGGATAATAAAAACAAGGACAAATAGGCTGAAAAACAGCTTCTATCCCAGGCCAGTAACTCTATTGAATTCTACTGCAAAATCAGGGGTTTTTAATTCAATGTATCGAATGTGAAGAATGTGTGTTGTGTTTATTTTCATAGTCATAATGTACACTGAAGTTGGTATTTAATTTCATTGTACGAGGTACAATGACAATAAAGTAAACTAAAGTAAACTAAAATCAGAAATGACTTACTATAGGACTGTAGAGCTAAAGTTTCTTGAGTGTTATGAGTGAAGGCTAATGGAATTAATACAATTATTGTATTAATAGTTGACATATCTATTACATTTGTAAGGAAACATTGTATCAGTAGCATGTCTCATCTCTTGGAGAAATGGGGAAAATGTAACAATATTGTATACAAGAAGTAGGAAAATAGTTGATATTCCCTAACTGGGATCTAAGCAAGAATAGGTGCAGTGCCCTATTCTAATAGGTGCAGTGTAGATTAGAATGAGGGTGAATATGGAGATGGAGATAACTCAAACTAACAAAATTGATATGAGAAAAATCTAATTCAGTCACTTAACCCAATTGCTGTATTAAAAATCAAACTTTTAATCATCCAATTTGTTGGAACTTGGAAATTTTTCAGTGCATGGAGATAAACTTTAGTCTCTATGAATTGCTGCTGAGTCTCAGCAAAAGATCAAGGAAATGGTGTTGCATAAGACAGAGCTGTATGAATGACCAGGTGAGCAATGAGTTTTGGAGGACTGATTAATCTGAATTCTTTTTGAGGATTTATTTCCAAAACATTTCTCTGAATGGAGAAATTAGTATAATTACCACTGAGGCAATCTGTCTTAAGACACAACTAAGGAACAATTGAGAACCACTATTTTCTTGTCAATGACTCATAAATCAAGTCATTGCCAGAAACTGAACCTGGACAATGATAGTGGAGATAACTCATTTTTCTTATCCACGAAGAATCTGGTTGTATAGATAGTTGTACATAGACCCATACTGAATTGAGAAGAGATAATAAAAAACTTGATAAGAAATGGTATGCCAATAAGGGTTTCCTAAGAATCTGATGAAAAATAAAGATCAGTTACAGTAAACCTGTTATTAAATTCTGTGTACCCATATCGCTGTATTAATAAACTCTTTTATCGTGAAAGGAGATTATGTTCTTCCTTCCAAGGAAATTAATGTTGAGTACCCACTAACATTCCTGAAATTTCTCACCCCTTAAAAGTGGGATACAGGCAGCTAACAGTAGGAATGCAAAGATTTTGATAAAGAAGCTAGTGAAGCATAAGTTACCACTGCAGATTTTTTGTATAGAAGAAAATGTATTTTGTTTTCTAAGACCACCTCTTGAAATAGAGGAAATAAGGACCTAGGAACCAGGTATTCAAATGGCCCATCCAGTTTTTCCTACTTACCACACCCAAGACAGTGTTGTCTTTGGCTGAGAAACAGGAGCAGGAATCCTACCAGAGCTCTCACCATCATGCAGGGCTATCATGCAATGTGGTGAGCACAGAGAAGTAATGCTGTGATTGAAAAGCAGAGGCAGAGGGCTCCTCCCTTGTCCTCTTGCTTTCCCATAACAAAGCAAGAGATATTGAGTAATTGCTCCTAATGTGGACATATCCTTCAAGACATGTAAGCCGACATGAGTGTGATTGTAAGGCTGGATTTCAGTATGCCTGGAAGCAGTGGTGTATTAGTCATTAAGCACATGCCTCGGGGACCAGGCCCAAAGGGAGCACCACAAAGTTGAGAAAGAATGAAAAAAACTCATGAAGATTTGTAAAAAAGGAGGGGGGCACCAAGATTTGTCAGTGCTTAGGGCACCAGTGAGCCTTAATCTGCCACTGCCTGAAAAGTGGGTGCTGAGTACCACTGAAAGATGATTCCCAGAGAGTCCTGTTTAACAATAAAACAAGGTTCAACTAAAACCACTGGATGTTGCCTGGTTTTTCAGTTCTGTAGTCAAAGATCAGGGAAGAAAGAAGAGAAGGATGGCAGTAGGGCATCAGCAGGCAGTGAATGACGCCTTTACCTCGCCTTCTTTGGAATATCTGAAGTCATGATTAACAGCATGTTTCTCACTATTAAAAAGGAAAACAAGTAGTCTTCAACTTACAACCACAATGGAGCCCGAAATTAATGCTGCTAAGTGAGAAATTTGTTCAGTGGGTTTTGTCCCATTTTACGACTTTTCTTGCCACATTTGTTAAGTGAATCACTGCAGTTGTTAATAACACAAAAGCTGTTAAGTTCATCTAGTTTCTCCATTGACTTTGCTTGCCAGAAGGTCAAAAAAGATGATCACATAACCCTGGCGCAGTGGTGGGATTCAATTTTTTTTACTACTGGTTCTGTGGGCGTGGCTTGGTGGGCGTGGCAGGGGAAGGATACTGTAAAATTTCTAGTCAGAGGTGGTATTTGCCGATTCTCCGAACTACTCAAAATTTCCACTATCGGTTTTCCAGAACTGGTCAGAAACTGCTGAATACCACCCAGAGGTATCCACATGGTCACATGATCAAAATTCAAAAAGGCAACAGGCCTGTATTTATGCTGGTGGAAGAGTCCCAAGGTCATGTGATCCGAGATGGTATTCAGCACGTTCTGACCAGTTCTGGAGAACCGGTAGCAGAAATTTTGAGTAGTTTGGAGAACCAGCAAATCCCAACTCTGACTGGAGATTTTGCAGTGTCCTTCCCCTGCCACGCCCACCAAGCCACGCCCACAGAACCAGTGGTAAAAAAAATTTGAATCCCACCACTGATATTACCTCTGACCCTGGGACACCACAATCATCAAAAGTATGTGTCAATTGCCAAGCATCTGAATTTTGATCATGTGACCACGGGTATGCTGCAATGGTCATAAATGTGAAAAATGGTCATAAGTCACTTTTTTCAGTGCTATTGTAATTTCAAATGGTCACTAAATAAACTGTTGTAAGTAAAAGACCACCTGTAGAAAAGGATGCCACTTTCACCTTTTTAAAAGATCTGGAGATGACATTTTGTTTATTTCCAAACCTCACATTGTTATTTCAGTGTTAATGCGAATAATAATTTGCTTCTTTAAACAGAGGGGTTAAAATGAGTTATATAAATGTATTGGAAGTATAAATACAGATGTACTTGAATAGTATTTGCATTAGATAGAGAACTGTAATTATTTACTATTGAAATGATGCATTTTTTTTCATTTTTCCTTTGTTGCATTTTTTCACTTTTTCACTTACTATAAAAAGTTTTATTGTTTTTTTAAGACAAACATAAACAATCACAACATAAAAAAATCAAACCATCTTCCATATATGTGTATACAATGTGTCAGTTGGTTTACAAATTGTTTTGTGCTTCCACTTCATAGTCTTCAATTACAATTACATTTCATTTTGTCAAGCAAATATTTCTAAATACATTAATATCATTATTGATCAAACATTTGACTATACTATTATTCATTCATGTTTTACAAGATAATCCATATTTTACTTAATTTGTTTTATGACAGTTCATATTATCATCTCAAAATAAATACATCTTTATATATTCATTATGTTCTAAAAATCTACATATTTCATTACCATGTTTCATTGTCTAACCATTGATAGAATAGATCCCAAATTTTATAAAATTATTTATCTTCTTGTTCTCTGATTTCAAAAGTCAATCTACTCATTTCAGCACAATCCATTATTTTCTTCATAACTTCCTCCTGTGTTGGTATTTTCTCATTTTCTCAGTTTTTAGCAAATGCGATCCTAGCTGCTGTTAATACATTTACAATCAAATATTTCAATTCTTTACTATATATTTCAGGTAAAATTCCCAATAAAAATATGTCTGGTTTCAAGTCAATATGCCTTTTTGTCATTTTTTCCAACCCTGTGTGGATTTTAGTCCAATATTTTTTGGCATCCACCACATATGGTAATATAAGCCAGGTACCTGATGACATTTCCAACGTTTTTCAGATTTGTTCTTGAACATTCTTGCTATTCTTGTTGGGGGGAAATGTCACCTGTTAAACAACTTATAAAATGTTCTTTATATGCTGTTGACATTCTCATTTTATAATTTTGAGACCACAATTTTTGCCATTTCTCCAATATCCAAAATTCTTCCCCCAAGCAATCATTGTTTCTTTGACGTGTTCTTCTTCTAGTTTAATTTCTAACAAATATCCATATAATTTTTTAATCACCTTTTCATCAGTACCTGTCAAAATCTTATCTAGATCAGTCAGTTTATCGTAGAAACCTTCTGTTTTAGTCTTTATCATACCTTGAATGTATTTGCGCATATGAAAACCAATTCATCTTTATAGCTTGTTCCTCTTGTTTTTGCATAGAATTAAGTTCACCCCTTTCATTCAATATTTCACCATATCTGTTTGTTCCTTTTTGTATATTATAGGATAAGAAAATGCTTCAATAGTCGACAGCCAGACTGGAATTTTCAATTTACATTGCCTTTTAGTCTTCTCCCAGTTTCACCACAGAGACTCCCATATATAATGTCTTCTGTGTTTTAGTTCCTTTATACCATAAAAAATCATGCCATTACAACAACAGATCATGTCCTTCTAATGTCAACAATTTAGTGTTTCTTAATGTTATCCATTCCTTAACCCACATCAAATTTGTAGCTTGGTAATACAACTCCCAATTAGGCAAGTCAAATCCTCCTCTTATTCTAGCATCTTACAAAAGTTTTAGTTTTATTCACGCTTTCTTATCTTGCCATATATATTTCAACACGATTTTATTTAAATCTTCAAAATAGTCTTTTCCAAGCCTAATTGGAATTGTTTGGAACAAATATAAAATTCTGGGTAATATATTCATCTTGATTGTTGATATTTTCCCTATTAATGACAGTTATAAATTTTCCCATTTCGCCAAATCTAGCGTGATCTGCTGCTTAAGTTTAACATAGTTATTCTCTTTTAGTGTACTACATCTTGCTGTCAAATGTATCCCCAAGTACTTGATCTTATTTGTGACCTGGATTTTCAATACATCCGTCAATTCTTCCTTTTGTCTTGATAACATATTCTTTGTCAAAATCTTTGTTTTGTCTTTATTTATTTTCAAACCAGCCATCTTCCCATATACCTCTATCTTTTCTATCAATTGTAATGTTGTCTCTAGTGGGTCTTCTAAAATGAAAACCAGATCATCTACGAATGCTTGTAATTTAAATTCTTCCTTTTTAATTTTCATCCCTTTTATATCGTTTTCTTCTCTAATATTTCTGTTTAGCACTTCCAAGGTTAACACAAGCAACAAAGGTGACAGTGGGCACTCTTGTCTTGTTCCTTTTCTTATACCAATCAGTTCTCCCTCTATCATTACCTTTGCTGTTTGGTTATGATATATAGCTTCTATTGCTTGGATGAATTTTTTACCAAAGCCCATCTATTCCAGCTGTAATAACATGAATCGCCAGTTCACATTGTCAAATGCCTTCTATGCATCTAAGAATATCAAAGCCATTTGTTTTTCAGAGTGTGCCTCGTAGTATTCCAAAGCATCCAAGATTACTCTCCTATTGTCTTTAATTTATCTCTTTGGCAGAAATCCATTTTGATCAGGATGAATAAAATTATTTAGGTATTTTTTAAGTCTTTCTGCCAATATTGAAGCAAAAATTTTATAATCTGCATTTAGTAGGGAAATAGGTCTCTTTTTCTTGATTTGTAATGGGTCAGCCTCCTCTTTTGGGACAAGGGTAATAAAAGCTTTGGACCATGATTTAGGTATCTTCTTCTTTAACATAACTTCATTCATAACTTCTAACAATGGAAGATTCAATGATTCTTGTAGTGTTTTGTAAAATTTTGCAAGGAGTCCATCTGGGCCTGGTGCCTTTCCATTATTTTGCTTCTTAAGTGCTTCAGTTAACTCCATCATTGTTATATTGCTTTCTAACATTAATTCAATCTCTTTAGGTATCTGGGGTGGATTAGCATTCTGTAAGTACTGTTTAACTCTTTCATCATCAATATTCTCTTGTGTGTATAGTTTCCCATAATAGTCTCGTATAATTTCCTTCTTCTCTTTACTTCCATAGCAAACTTGGCCTTGATCATTTATTAATTACAATATTTTCCTTGATTCTTTCTCCTTTCTCAGTTTATATGCTAACCATCTACCTGGTTTATTTGCATCTTCAAAATAGTTCTGTTTCGCACCTCTGATTTTCTGTGCTAATTCTTCTTTTTCCATTAGCCCCATTTTATGTTTAATTATATCCATTTTTAACTTAATGTCCTTTTCCTGTGGCATTTTCTGTAACTCTTTTTCAAGTCCTTTATACTCCTCCTCTAATGTCTTAGAGGCTAGTCTTTTTGTGGTATTTCTTTTCCTTGTATACTCTATTATCAAGCCTCTGGCATATGCCTTCATTGTGTCCAATACGTTCTGCACTGATGTATCTTCTGCACTTAGGGATGCAAAAAGGATGTAAAACGTTAAAAAAAACTTGCCATCCATTGGAAAACGCTATGCATCCATTGTGTACTCACTGAATGCGTGTTTCATGTGCTCTATCCGTCGAGCACCGTCCACTGAGATTTCATCTGCACAAGAGGTTTTGAGCTGCACAAAACTTTGTGAACGGATGAACTTTCCGCTGCGTATGATGTACATCCGCGACATATATGGGCAACAAACGTTCTATGTCTGTTATCATCCATTAAACATCCGCTGTATCCTCTCTGCATCCTCTGGCCATCCACTCAACTCACATCCGCTGCAGCTGAAAATGGAAAGAGGGAGGAAACAAAAGGTACACGGAACGTCTACACAGCGTTAATAGCACGGAAATAGAAAAGATGTAAGCGTATGCATCTCATATATAAAGGATTAAAAATGGACAAAACGTTTGTATCTGGGACGTATCTTGGATATTTAGGATGTCTGGAGTATGCCTAGAGTATGTGGAAGGACACCTAGCGGACAACCGATATTTTCTATAAAAAGGGGGAGAAAATCATCTGGATCTCAGTATGAGTCCAGCAGCCGTGGTGTACAGACCTCTTAACCCTTGGTCTTGGTTTTCAACATCATCGATTGTTCTCCACCATGAATCATGACACAGACCGTATGGTAGCTGCGCTCATTCATCACCAGAACCAAAACCTGTTCAGACTATTTCAACTTTTATACAGAAGGAGAAGAAGGAGACGTCCAAGAGCTGTGTGGGTCTGAGGATGGATCGTCAGAAGAATGGAGTTTGGACTGTATGACCAGTTGATGGTGGAGCTGAGGAATGAAGACCCTCATGCATTCCATCACTTCATGAGGATGCCACCAGCCATGTTTGACGAACTTGTAGAGCGTCTGAGACCCAGGTTGACCAAGCCTAGTACCAACTTCCATCCCAACCTGGACCCTGGACTGAAGGTGGCACTGACTCTGTGGCACCTGGCCTCTGGGACCACACACAGAAACATGCAATATGCCTGGAGGGTGCCACACAACAGCATCAGCAAAGTGGTCAGAGAAGTGGTGCAGGCCATCATTGAAGAATAAGTGGAGGAGCTCCTCCAGTGTCCCTCCATTGAACAAGGCTGGAGAAAACTTGCAGAAGAGTGGTATCAAAGCTCCAGCCAACTCAGGGTCCACTTATTACAACTACAAGGGCTTCTTCAGTATGATCCTCTTTGCCATGGTTGATACTGACTACAAGTTCATCTACATCGATGCTTCAGGCAACGGGTCAGCTTCAGATGCCCAGGTATACAACACAAGTGACCTCAAGGAGGGGCTGGAACGCAACCTCATCATGGTTTTCCAGATCCAGACCCCCTACCCAATGTCACACAAGATGTGCCTTACTTCATCGTTGGTGATGAAGCGTTCTCTCTCAGAACCTACCTCATGAAGCCCTACACTTCCAGATACCTCACCCGTGAAGAGAGGATCTTCAACTACAGGCTGTCCAGGGCAAGACAGGTGGTGGAGAATGCCTTTGGTATTCTGGCCAACAGGTTCCAGATACTTCTCACCACCATGCAGCATGACCCAGAGACAGTGAAGTGGCAAGACAGGATGATAGATGATTAATGGATGCTTCCTTGAGCCTGTCATATAACACTGATGAGATTGTGCCATGTCTGTTGAGTGGTCCTACAATGAATGGGGCATTAATAAAGAGCTTTGTTTATTTTAAAATGTGTTGATCAATGAATAAATTGTTATTGATAAAAAAGGTCCATATGTGTGGCAGCTGGGATGGGGGACTATACAGTCCCACTATGCTTGCACTGGAGGTTTATCTATCCCACAACTATCCTCATCTATCCCATAAGCATGCAAAGGCTTAACCATTTTTTCAAAGTTTTCACCAACACTTTATAAAGTAAAAAAAAAATGAACCAAGTGTCTTAAGCAAAGATAATCTTTATTAACTTTCTTAGGTAAACTTTATGACTTTATTAACTAAGCAAAATGAACCAAGTAAAGTGTCTTAAGTGTCTTAAGCAAAGATAACATTTATTAACTTTCTTAACTTTATGACTTTATTAAAAAAGCAAAATGAACCAAGTAAAGTGTCTTAAGCAAAGATAAACTTAACAAGTACAAGTCAGTCTCTGACACTATTCTCAGTCACTCTGAGTCAAGTCCCTGGTCTCAGCTGTTAAGCGGGCAGGGACTGTGGAGGTGGCTATGGCTTGAGTGCTGGTCTGAGGCACCATTGAGGTGCTTGGCCCCGAGGGTACAACAGGGGATGGTGTGTTCAGGAAGCTGTCCGAGAGCTGACTCAGTCCCATGAGGTTGAGAGACCCTTCATCAAGGACTTGAGATGTCAGGCCCAAGACTGATGACAGATTGTCCGTTGATGGGCTTGGCTGTGGGGTGGAGGAAGGAGGAGTGTTGTGGGGCTGTCTAGTCTGCAACTGGGCGAGGCGAGGCATCTGTGGCATGCGATGAACCTGGGCCTGGACTGGGAAGGTCTGCCTCTGCTGTGGAAAGTCCTGGTAGTCATAACCTTGGTAGGTGAGGGGCTGTTGAAAGCCATGGAAGGGCTGTGACATCGCCTGGGGTGGAGGAGCAGACCTGGACTGGGTAGGAGCAGCTTCAGCTGGGCCTTGAGGGTTGTGCAGAAGTGCTGTGATCTTCTGCTTCATCACCTGGTACTGGGCCTTGGGCAGGTCCCTGAGGGTCTGGCTCACGTAGGTGATGAAGGGCTTTCGGTCCGAGGATGGTATGTCACTGTGGACCAGCTGAGAGAGAAGTTCTGTGCTGGTCTTCATTGTGTCCCTGATCTCCAACAGCACACTGTGGTCCTGTCCCTCCGGTCTGCCTCTCTGCCTGCATCCTGTGGTGCTGGGGATAGGGTGGGGATGGGTTGGCCTCTGGTGGCTGCTTCTGCTTCCTCCATTTGTGACAGCAGGGCATCATCCTCCACAGGATCCTCCAAGTCTGCTGGCATGGGTAGTGCAGCTGTCAGGGGGGGTCTCTGCCATGGGGCCCTCTGAAGACACCTGCCTGGACAGGCTCGTTGGCTCCTGGCTGGAAGAGGACTGGCTGTCTGTGGGCTGTCTGAGGGAGAGGGGTCTCAGAGGGGCTGCTCCTCGGTGGCAGATCTCACCCTCCAGGAAACTGCACTTGGCCATGATATACATCTCCCGGTCAGTGAGCTTGACAGCGGCCTGCCCAGATTTCTAGAGGTGTAGCTTGCCATACCAGGTGTGCATGTGCTTCCACCATCCCAGGAGTAATTCTGAAGTGTAGCCCAGGCTCTCTGCCTTGTCTCTCCAAGCTGCCTGCTTCTTCTTGGTGTCGCAATACAGTCTGTGGCCCTTTCTCCAGAGGTACTCATTCTCCCTCAGCCATTCCAGCACCTCATCCTCATGCTCCTCGGAAACGGTGTATGTTTCCTCTCTCTCTTCTCCTTCCCTTGCCTCTTCCTCCCTTGGGAAGGGGCTTCAGCAGGGCCTTCAGGGGCTTGAGCATCAGGGCCTTCAGGGGCTTGAGCAGCAGGGCCTTCAGCAGCAGGGCTTTGAGGGCCTTGGGGCTGGTCCACCACAGCAGCAGCAGCAGCAGCAGCAGCAGCAGCAGCAGCTTCAGAGTCAGTGCCAGGGGGTGGGATGCTGGTTCTGGCCTTCTTGCCAGGGCTGGAACGAGTTGGCACGGGCTTCCTCTTCTTGCCTGACTGACGAACCATGGTGTTCCTGCTAGATGTATGTGGCAACACGTCTTTCCCCTGTATGCTGACTGTATGCGTACTACATCCTTTTATATCCACGGAGGTGATGCAATTCATACTCCCTGCATGCGCAGTGAATGCTTTGCATCTGATATACATCCGCGCGGCATCCCCTTTGTTTCCTATAGGCGTCCGTGATGCATCCGCTTCATCCGCTATGCATCTGCCCCTTCCGCTATGCATCCGCTTTGAAATTCTCCCCCGGAACCCCTTTGGATGTGTCATCCGCTTCCATCCGCTGTCATCCGCTAGGCTTCCTATGAACATCCGTTTAACATCCCCACTACATACTACCCACGTCCGTTCTTTTCCATTCTTTTCCATTCTGTTTATGCAAATTTTCACCACTTTTGGGAGCGGATGACAACGGATGGAGCCACCCCCGAAATTTTGCTCGTCCGCTGTGTCCTTTATGCATACGTTTTGCATCCGTCAGCCAGTGGGACCGGGCCTTTAGTCTTAGCATTTCTTTCTCTCCATGTATCTTTCAAATTTATTTCCTCTATCATTTTAAAAAAGGATTTAGGGAGAGTCTTTCTGTTTTGCTTTGTTGTTTTCTGTGTTGTATAGTCCAATTTATTGTCTACAGTTCCATTGAAATCTCCCATCATAACTATATTAACACTTGGTTCCGCCTACTGCACCTTCTTCTTTTTCAGTCGCTATTTGGCAGTCCTCTTGGAATTCAGTTAGTGACATTTCTTTTTCTGTCTTCTCCTCTTTCCCTCCAAAGTATTCTGTATAAAATAATTCAGCTTTCTCAATTGAGTCAATTCTGTGTCTCTGTTCTTGCCATGTGAACATTAAACCTTCTGGAATCAGCCATCTATAATTCTCCTCTTTTATAAGTAGGATTTTAGTCAGGAATCGGTATTCTCTTCTCATCTCTCTCACTCTTCTGGGTACACATTTCAGGACAACAATCTCCTTATCTTTATATTTCAATGTTTTCTCTCTTGCCACCTGCAATATTTGCGTTTTAACGGCTTTCTTTGTAAATCTGATGTGAACTCTTGGTAAGCTATTTCTCATTGCATATCTTGTAAAGACTCAAAAAACCTCATCTATTCCATCCATCATCTTCTCTTTGGTTATTTCCAGAGCTTCAGCGAAGATTTATATCATTATCTCAGCTATGTTGTGTCCCTTTTCTTCTTTTATGTTTTGGAATCTGAGATAAAATTCTGATCTATCCATCTCTCATCTCAGCATCCCACTTTTATCTTGTTCAACCACAGTTAATCTGCTATCAATATCTCCAATCTTCTTATTTTTTTGTTTATCTTCTTCAATTTTTTGGAATCTCTCGTCATCCTTCATCATCATTTGTTGAATATTCTCCACCTTTTCATCAGTTTTTCCTGTTCTTTGTTCAATGTTCTCTGTTCTCTTTTCATTATTCTATGTTCTTGTTTGTATATTTTGAATTCCTTGCATAATCATCTGCAGCGTCACTTTTTCCTGTTCTTTTTCTTGTTGTAACATTCTCTGTATTGAGGGTTGTCCTCCAGATGGTGAAGAGGAAGAAGTAGAAGTTGAAGAACCAGCCGCTGTTTGTTTCCTGCTCATTTCAGACAATTCAAAATCTTCAAGTTCTTCTAGACCTTAATCCACTCGTGAAATAACCAATTGTAATTCCAAGTAAAAATAATGGGAAAAAAGAAGCAAAATAAGAAAATGATGCATTTTTTTTTTCATTTTTCCTTTGTTGCATTTTTTCATTTTTTCACTTACTATGCATTTTCTTTCTTTGACAGTGTATGTAAATTTATCATAATTATTTTTGTGGATTAATCCCTTTTTGTCACTTTAAAAGAAATAAAACTAATAAAGTCTGTCAAAAGTTATATTCCTTTCTTTTTTGGTATCTCTTCCAACAATATTACATCTGTGTTGATTATCTTTAATATATCATTAAAATAGAATAGATAATGTTCCCAACCAGGATGATTAAGGGACTGGAGACTAAGGCATATGAAGAATGGTTGCAGGAACTGGGCATGGCTAGTCTAGTGAAGAGAAGGACCAGGGGAGACATGATAGCGGTCTTCCAATATTTGAGGAGCTGCCAAAGAGAGGAAGGGGTCAATCTATTTTCTAAAGCTCCTGTAGGCCAGACAAGGAATAATGGATGGAAACCGAACAAGGAGAGATTTAACCTGGAAATAAGGAGAAACTTTCTGACAGTGAGAACAATCAAGCAATGGAACACCTTGCCCTCAGAAGTTGTGGGAGCGCCATCACTTGAAACTTTCAAGAAGAGATTGGACTGCCATTAGTCAGAAATGGTGTAGGCTCTCCCGCTTGGGTGAGAGGTTGGACTAGATGACCTACAAGGTCCCTTCCAACTCTGATTATCTGTTATCTGTTCCCAATACTTCCCTAGTCATAAAGAATCATAGCACTGGAAGGGACCTTGGAGGTTTTCTAGTCCAACCCTCTGCCCAAGGCAGGAGTCCTTATATCTTTCCAGACAAATGGTTGCCCAATCTTTTCCTGAAAACTCCCAGCGATGGAGCACCTACAACTCTGGGAGGGAAGCTGTTCCACTGATTAATCATTTTCAATGTCAGAAAAATTCCTCATAATTGCCAGGTTGGCTCTCCCTCGGATGAATTTCCACCCATTGTTTTTTGTCCCGCCCTCAGGTGCTATGAGAATAAATCAACATTTTGTGTTCCCCTGTGATGGTCCTTCAAGTACCAAAATCATTCACTACAGGTAGTTCTCAACTTACAACCATGTGTTTTGTGACCATTCGAAGTTACAATGGCAATGGAAAAAGTGAGTTCTGATTGCTTTTTCACACTAATGACCATTGCAGTATCCCTATGGCAGTGGTGGCTTACCTTTTTGGGCTCCTGTGCCCAAAATTGTGAGTGTACCAGCGCACCCACACTTGCGTGCCATCACCCAGAATGCAATGCGTGCCCCCTTCCCCATGCCCCCTGCGCATGCGCTCGCAATCCCCCACCCCCTTACCTGCACTGCACTTCACAGCTGATTTTTGGGCTGGTTTGAGGCCTTTTTCGGCCTCCCAGAGGCGTGGAAAAAGCCTCTGCAAGTCTTCTCAGACTGAATTATAGGCCCATTTTGTCACTTCCAATATTGCAGGAAATGACAAAACGGGCCTATAATTCAGTCTGAGAAGCCTTGCAGAGGCTTTTTCCAAGCCTCTGGGAGACCAAAAAAGGCCTCAAACCAACCGAGGGAAAAAAATCAGCTGTGAGGCATGCACATGCACAGTAAGGTAAGTTTGCCTGTGGCTCACATGCCAGCACAAATGGCTCTGCATGCCAATTGTGGCACGTGTGCCTTTGGTTCACCATCACGGCCCTTTGGTCATTTGATCAAAAACTTAGATGCTTGGCAACCGACTCATAAGTTATGACAGTTGCAGTGTCCTGGGATCATGTGATCACTTTTTGCAACCTTTGGACGAGCAAAGTGAATGGGGAAGCCAGATTCACTTAACAACCATGTTACTAACTTAACAACTGCAATGATTCGCTTAACAACTGAGGCAAGAAAGGTCGTAAAATGAGGCAAAAATCACTTAACAGCAATCTTGATTAGCAACAAGTATCAAACCCTGGTGTGCTAGTTGCCTTGGGGGGCCCAAGGGGGAGGGGGGTTACTGGTGGAGGTAATCAATAGGGTAAAATCTTTCCTGTCTGTCCCTTTGGTTCTATTCTTAAATATAGTCTTTAAAACTTGTATTTAGGAGGCAAAACTTACTTAACAATTGTCTCTCTTAGCAACAGACACTTTGGGTTCAATCGTGATCATAAGTCAAGAGCTACCTGTACTCAGGTAGGACAATGAATTAGAATGAATTCAAACTTGACAGCTTTAAGATTTGTGGACTTCAACTCCCAGAATTCCTCTTCCAGGCATGTTAGCTCAGGAATTCAGGGAGTTGAAATCCACAAGCCTTAAACTTGCCACATTTGAAGACCCTTAAATTAGAGGCTAAGATCTGTGCCTTCTCACTGGCAAATTTCAAAGATCAACAGAGTAGGACAGTTAAAACTAGAACCCAATGTCCTTTTAAGTAAGTTACCCAGGAAAAAGGTTGTTTCAATTAATACCTCTGCACATATTACATACTAATATGTAATTACATAGGAACCTGAGTTCAGGCAATCTCTCATGGGTGAGATCATAGTGTTTACAGGCTGTTTTAGGCATATGTGGATGTGTGCCCCTCTGGTCCCTTTTTCTGCAGTCCATCTGCTCTTATTTCCCTATAAAGTTGCTGGTGGTCTACGAGACCATCATTAACACTATCATTTAACATTAAGACTGCCATTAACACTAGATGATTCTGGCAGTATTCTAAAGAAATGAATTCTTATTTGATGGCCCAATATTTCATGCCACACAACATTCTTAAAAGATGAACAAGTTGAATAATTTGAACAATTTAATAAATTAAATTGAATGTGTTATAAATTCTCCCATTTGTATCTCTTTTATTCCTTATAATGCATAGTGAGCTTAATATAGCAATAGCAATAACACTTAGATTATATACCGCTTCACAGTGCTTTACAGCCCTCTCTAAGCGGTTTAGAGAGTCAGTATATTGCCCCCAACAATCTGGGTCCTCATTTTACCCACCTTGGAAGAATGGAAGGCTGAGCTGGTGAGCTGGTGAAGGCGGTGAGCCAGTGAAACCTGAACTGCCAAACAGCATGCTGGCAGCCGATGATCAGCAGAAGTAGCTTGCAATACTTCATTCTAATCACTGCTCCACAATGGTTTGTTTTAGCTACGGTCTGCTAAACAAGTAAACTGCTGGGTTTAAATATCATACTATCCAAAGTAATTATTAGTTCTGTCTATGAGTTTATTTACAATGTATTTTCTGTATACTTCTATTGAGCATATTAGAATGCTAAATTCAGAATAGCTACCATTTTGGATTAATAGAAACTAGAACTTGCAACCTTCAATAAACTTTGCTTACAAAGTCTTTTCCTGATTCCAGAATGTCTTAGTATTTGAACAACATGGTGGAATTGCTATTGACAAAGCATATTACATGAACTAACCACAATACCAATACCACTTCTGAATTCACTCAGAGTAAAGGAAATGGCTTCATCATTTAGATAAGGAAATAGCTTATAGAGTTTCATTGGAAGAAGCCAAGGCACCTGAGTATTGCATGAGCTATAAATGAAGCCAATGAGAGGGCCCAGGACTTGGTTCTCACCTGAGAGAATTCTTGAGTAGTTGCTGTGAACAATGGAGAATCATCTAAGAATATGGGCTTTGTTGCTTTTAATCAGTGGTATTTCTACTCAGAACTCCTCAGGTAAATGCACAGAGGGAATACAACTTGGAGAAGTGAAAAGAAAAGGAAGAAAGATTAATTGATTGTTCCTAAACTAGCGATTGTAATTTGTTTTTGGTTTGTACTCAACCCAGAGAGGACCAGGCTTAAATGTTTTTTTTTATCATAGGCTGTTTCCTGTTATTAAAGATCTGCCAAGATGCAAGTCTAATTATAAAACAATTTTTCATGAGGATTAATTAAAACTGATGTGTATTGCTTGATGTTAGGGAAGAGTTAGCTTTGTTCCTTTAATGTAGTCATTACACAAGCCACCCAGCTCACTAGGCTAGTGAACCAGTGCTGGGAATGGGGAGAAAATATATTTATGAGAACATCTTACCAAGTTATAAAATGTGTGTGTGTGGGGGGGGGAGTGGAGAATTTGACTCAGAATGAGAAAGAAAACCAAATAGTTTTTGAGTTCTGGGCATTTAGCTACATTTGGTATGCTTTCGGATCAATGGACAAGTCTTTTTGGAGGCCCCTTAATTAGATTAACTTGTGCAAAATCTTTAGTTGCATGAAGGTTTACTGACAGAGTTAAGAAAAACGTTTTTTTTTTCTTTTTTAAATGAACAGATACAGTGCATGGAATATGTGAGTTTTATGTAAAGAAACATGTTCAATTTATATAATGGAACTTTCTAAATGGAAGCTGAACTGTAATAGTGGTTGGGGATATGCAGTTTCTAAACATATAAATCATCTGCAGACAGAAAATTTAATTCCACCAAATTTTTGGATCCATCTTTGCATAGTTTCCAAACTTGGCCAACCAGGGGCTGGGGAAGCTACAAGAATTTTTTAAAAAATAGAATCTATGGTAAGATGTGCCTCAAGCTGTTTTATTTATAAAATGCCTGTAGGGTGTTTGAGAATTGAAATATGGTGTCAATTAGGTCATCTCTAGATACAGTAAAGGGAATATTAAAGAAGTTCATGACTGTTAAGAGGGAACCTAATGGTCAACATCAAAAAAATGTTATTTCTGGAGACAGCCTGACTTTACTATAGATTCATACATAGGCAGTTTATATGTGCACATTCTTTAGCAGAAGAGTTAGGTTTTTCCTAGGAATCTTTAACTTGGCTTGTTTGCTGCAAGACCTCACGTTTGATCAAAAGTTTGTTTCTTAATTGCTAAGTAAAATGCTGGTTGTTTTCCTATCATAGTCTGGTTAATTGGGATAGCTGCTGGGCCACAATATTTGGAAATAGCCACACACACACACAAATTGAAAAAATAAAGAGAAAGAAAAAATGGAAGAAAAAAAGATACAAAGAAGTAGTTTCTGGTTTCTTTGCAGAAATTGTAAGTTAGTGTTTATAAGTTACACCAATATTTTCTGTATATTGGAAAACGGGATAAACCAAATTAAAAGAGTTATGTGAACTCAGCTAATGTATCAGGATCAGGGGAGCTTTGGAGAAAGGCATGCAAGGTAAATTTACAGAACTCCCAGGACCACAAACTACTAATTACCTTTTAGATTTACATATTGTAATTAATTCAGGGTTGACAATTGGGTCAATTGAATAAGTTATGGTTTAATTAAGCATGAGAAAGCAGCATGGCATGTGAAAACAGGCACAAAATGGCTTGATAGGATTGTCAAGTGCCCTTAAGAGCTTAGTGGCTTAGATATAACAAAGAATTTGATCCTAATTTTCTGCCTGAGTAGTTACTTCACCTAAAGTGGCTGCTTCTGTGCATCTAAATAAAGGACAAGCTTTGAATATGTGGTTGCTTCAGTTACTTGTTGGTTTCATTACAAAGGAATGAGGGATGGTGGCTTCCTAGGCACTCTGAGTTTTAAGCAGAGGCTTAACAAATAAGGCTGATGGTTACCAACGGTTAAATACCAATACTTGAATACAGCTCATCAGTCTGGAACCCACTTTACGTATCTGATATTGAGAAAGTCCAGAAATATTTCACAAGAAGAGTTTTCCATTCCTCTACTTGTTGTAGAATACCTTATGCCACCAGTCTTGAAATTCTAGACCTAGAAAACCTTGAATTACACCGTCTTCAGTCTGATCTAAGTATGATATATAAAATCATACATTGCAATGACTTACCTGTCAATGAACACTTCAGTTTCAACCATAACAACACAAGAGCACACAATAGATACAAACTCAAGGTTAACCGCACCAAACTTGATTGTAGGAAATACGACTTCAGCAACAGAATAGTCAGTGTCTGGAATACTCTACCTGACTCTGTGGTTTCTTCCCCAAACCCCAAAAACTTTAACCTTAACCTGTCTACTATTGACTTCACCCCTTTCCTAAGAGATCTGTAGGGGGCGTGCATAAGCATACCAACGTGCCTACCGTCCCTGTCCTATTGTTTATTTTTCTTATTTGTACCCATTTCATGTATTCATAACTATGTATATACTTATACCTATTATTTTGTAAGCAATTGACAAATAAAACAATAAATAAATGGTGTTAGAAGAATGCACTTCCGATGGCAGTAGACTTCACATAAGGGCTTCAGACCAGCCATAAGTCTCTCTTCCTCTCAGTGGCTGCCCTCACTCTCCCCATTATCTACCCACTCAGCTGGCTAGTTGTTCTGCCAGCAGCTCTGAAGCTAATTGGTGGGAACCAACAACAAATAAGGCCTTTATGTTTTGCTCCTGACCTCTTGGAGGCAACTTATGCAATGTGTATAATGATAATCTTAAATTGATTGGAGCTTTGATGTGATCCTCTGGATCCTCCATCTTTTCAGGAGCATAATGGTGCCATTTATGAAAAACTCTTGCATGTTCCGGTTTGTGGGGGAAAAATATGCTGCTCCAGGTTGCTCTATCCTGACCCCTTATATCTTCTGCAGTTTCAGTGTCGTGTGGAAGCTCACATCTATTGATCACCGTTCCTGTGAATCTCTTTGGGACTGGTGTGATGGTTAATGCCAATGAACTCACTCTGGGATCTGACTGTAAAGTGACAGCTGTACATCCAAATGTTCTCCTGCTGGAATATCCTCTCTTTGCTTGTGAAGCCACCAGACAAGTAAAATAACTCTGGGTTTAGAATTTTGTTAATAATTTTAATTACAGAGGTCTTTGCAATAACACTACTTGGGAAGGCAAGTACCCTTCTGGATAATAGCAGTAGAATGACAGAACCACTAGATCTCTGGAGGTCTATCCTGAACCTCCTTCCTTGTTATTTTAACCCTTTGGACATGATTCTGCCATAAATCCACTCCTACTTCTATGCAACAATCTTCATGTATTTGAAGATTGCTATCATATTTCCCTTTAATAATTTCTTCTATAGGCAAGGCATACTCAAATACTTTAATTATACCTTATAGAGTTTGATTTCTATATCATCTTGATTGCAGTTCTCAGAAGTTGTTTCAAGGTATCATTGTCATTTCTGAACTGTAGTGCCCAGACACAGTATTCCAGGTATATGCTGACTTGTGCATAATATATTGAAGTGATTGCTTTCTCATATTTCAATTTATGGGAAATTGTGTCTTGAAAATTATTTAGCAACAATTGTTGGATATGTTCTACAGGTGCAGATACTACATAATATTGGGATTATATCAGTTAGAAATAGTACTTAAAAACATAGCACAATTATATACATTTCTCCAGAGTTTTCATTTCATTTTATTTCTAACCCAAAACCCCAGATAACAAAACCCAAATAAGAAACTACAGATAACATCTAGAATTTGGCATTTGATCAAGCAGGTTAACATATCTACTTTGTAGTCCTTAATATATTTTTAACTTTTTTTCCTTATGTTCCTTTTTATTTAAACTTTTTAAATAATGTATGTCATTTTTTTTTAATTTGTAATGTCTTTTATGTGAAGCAATGATCTGCTTGTAAGCTTTGGGCATTTTGAAAATTATTTCTCTTCTCAGATTCTTCTGTAATGTCATATATTTTCATGAGCCATGGTGGCGCAGTGGTTAGAGTAAGCACTGCAGGCTACTTCTGCTGCCTGCCGGCTGCCTGCAATTTGCAGTTCGCATCTCACCAGGCTCAAGGTTGACTCAGCCTTCCATCCTTCGGTTGGTAAAATGAGGACCCCAGATGGCTATTGCTCTCTCCATTTTTACCATTTGCTGAAGCAATTTGGTGAGGGTAAAACATTGTCCTTATACTCAATTATAAAGTTTTTGATTAAGAGACATTTGCACCCCATTTCTTACTTAATTTATTAATAGATTCCTGAAGTTGCTCCAAAATATCTCACACTGAGTAGGAGGTTTTCTGTTGCAAAGTAATAATTCTAAATCTAGCTGACAAGGGTGCTTTGTCAAAAGATAAGTTGGTTTTATTTGTTCTCATGTCATCCTCTACCCAACTATACATGCCATTTCTTGGAATGAAGCTAGAGTTTTGGCCTTGATTATTAGCAAGAGTGAGCTACTTAACAAGAGCCACACTAATTTCACTGATATTTTTTTTCTGAAATCAGAAAGAAGGATCTGTTAATACAACTTTAGTAGTCTTGAGGTGGGGAGAAGATTATTTGTCTGTTGGGATTTTTTTTCATTCTTCCGAATTCAAAAGAATGTTGGAACAAAATTATGCAATATCCAAATTAGACTATATGTTCACCCATGAGCAGAACAGAGGCATTAAACATAGGATAAGGATCAGCAGATGGAAAAACGGTATCCTATTGAGCTCATGTTTGTTTATTCAAGGATGGGTGAATGGCACTTTAATTCAGCAGTGGGGTAAGCCCCTTAATCGTCTTAGAATATAACCTTAAAATGAGCTTCTGCATATTTTTTTTATTTGAACCCATAGCTTCTTCCAGGAATCATCCATTATAAGAACATCCTCCACTATGTGCCTTCAGCTCCAGATGGGGTGATCAGGACCAGTCCATTCTCCCATGCTATAAACTGTTTCTATCCTAGGTAAGTCATGGAATACTAGTGAAAGAAGTGAGATAGTCTAAGTTATAATTACTCTATAATTATAGACTAGGTCTTAAATGTTGAAATGTAGATAGAAAGTCTCTTATACAATCAGAACTGGCATTATTGCTACCAGCCTCCTGAGTTCTGAGAATTAATTTGAATTGGTTTTGCACTTAACTGCAGCTTTTCTTCTAGGAAATTGTATAATGCCCTTTATTTTTACATTAAACTAATATGCTGCTACTCTCACCGATAAGGGGACTTTGGGCAGCTTACAGACAGTAAAAAAAATAAATATAAAAACAATTAAAGAGCTTTGGAAATGCAAAGAGGATGTGAGTAGGTAAACATGATGTTTACATTTAGGTCCTGGAATGTCTCTTCGCTTGGACTCCGTCCTACTTGGATCCCTTTCATTTCTACCGTGATGGACCATCAGAGCCTGGTGTTTGCCCTGGAAGTCTACGACAGTGAGTGTGCTAATTGAGTCAACTACAATTTCAATTGACTTATAGAAAGTTGCAATACAGGTAGTCCTCCACTTATGACCACAATGGAGTCCAATTTTTTTATTGCTAAGCGAGACAGTTGTTAAGTGAATTTTGCCTCATTTTATGACATTTCTTGCTACAGTTGTTAAGTGAACCGCTCCAGTTATTAAATTAATAATGCAATTGTTAAGTGCATCTGGCTCCCCCACTGACTTTGCTTGTCTGAAGGTTGCAAAAGCTGATCACATGTCCTGGGAACACTGCTCAGTCAGTCACCAGGCGGTTGAATTTTGATCGCATGACCATGAGAATACTGCAATGGTCGTAAGGATGAATAATGGTCATAAGCCACTTTTTTCAGTGCCATTGTAACTTCAAATGGTCACTACATGTACCGTTGTAAGTCGAGGACTATCTGTGTTAAGTAAATCTAGTATATAGCCATTTTTAAATCCCCATTGAGCATTTTAAAGAGTATTTAAAACAGGAGAACACTGACACTGACATCCCCTAAACTCCACTGAAGATGTTACCTAGCCTGGTAACAAAACATTCAGATACCAACCCACGAGCTCGGAGAACAAATCTTCACCCTCTGTATTGTTGGAAGTTAAAACCCACCCCTCTATTAGAAGAATAAAATATCCGAGGAAATACTAAAAAGGCAGAATATTTCCCCTAAAAAGAGATGTAGAAACTTACCTCAGAAGCTCACCCACACCTTTGTTAATGGGTGGGCCATTAAGGCCTGGGACAGAATATTTTACATTACAAAGATCTCCAGGTAGAGCTATAAAAATTGCCCAAAGCCCTTTCATTACATCATCATCCAGCAAGGTTCAACCAACCCTAGGAGTCTGATAACCACTCAGAATACAAGCTCAAATTCAAATCCCAACAGAGGGTATAAAACCAGGCACTTTCAGACCTCCTCCTCCTCCTTGATCTTTTCCTTCACCTTGAAGCATGTGTTCATCCTTTTCACTTTGGAGCTCCAAGCCATGTGGTCCTGTCCACCATTTAACCATCTTCCCAAACAGCCTGCATGTTTCCAGTTCTTTTTTCCCACTTGGAACTGAACCCAGAAAGATATTTCTTCCAACAGTATTTAAAGCATTAAATCCATACCATTGAAAGTTGCATTGGGGAAAGGAAAAGCTTGAGAAATTATTAAGAAAATAAAAAAGATTTTGGGGTTGCCAGCAGGCTACCAGTTACTTTTCTGTGATATTGATAATGCTCTATTAATATATTGTTTTTCAGGTAGCTGGTCACAACTGATGCCTGACCCTACTTACTATCTTGGGGACTTCATCAACATCCAGGCATCAGTAAGAAAAGATAACCATCTTCCATTGAGAATCTATGTGGATGAATGTGTTGCCCGGCCAAGTGCAAAATCCTCTGTGAAATATGAGGTTATCACAAATCATGGGTAAGTCTCTGAGAGTTTGGGCTCAGCACAATGAGAGGTGGTAGTCATTATCTTTACAAGTAGCCTCATGTTTCTTAGTAGAAGTGAGCATTCAGAACTGAGTTCCAGTGTTTGTGAAAGTAAGCTCATACTCATTGGACTTCAAGGTTAAATGGTGTTCGGTTATTTTCTTGTAATTGAGTGGCGACTACCCCACTTGGAAACTAAAACAGCTGAAAAAGCAGAATGTTTGGTAAAGTCATTGGTTGAGAATTTGGCAGCTTATAATTTTTTTTTTTTTTGAAAATTTTTTTATTAATTTTTAACAAACAAACATATACCAACAAAACACAAAACATAAAAAACATAAAATATCTTTTTGGACGGCAGTTTGATCCCGAGTTACATCTTTTTGTACAGACATAAATTCAAGTTCATGCTTACTTTTATATAGCAGTTCCATTTCTTATTTACTATTTTACATTTTCTATATAGCTTCTCCCCTCTTTTCACTCTCTTAATTCTATTATATTTATTTCATCTCAATTTAAATCATTATACTTATATCTTTTGTCTGTCCTGTTTCAGCTGTCTATTATTTTTTCTCATTAACACAAAATTTCTTCTGTAATGACTGATTGGAGTATAATGCCTTGTCATACTTATCCTTCCCCTAGTTTTAAAGCTTAACATAACACATAATTTTCATTCGGATTCTGCGTAATACATTCTAAAAATAAACTCAATATTTTAAAACAGGAAAAAAAAATTTTTTTTTAGATATATAATATAATTAAAACAACAATCCATAGCAATTGAAATTATATCATTAAAATTAATATTCATTTAAATCTTAAACATTTTACACAATCCTTTCTAAATAAATATCATACTTCTATGGGAACACTTATAGATTTTGCTTAGTTACTTTCTTTAATTCAATTCTCTCATATTTAATTTCATTTATTTTGTTTAAAAAAAAAAAATTCGCTAAGTTACATTAAATATTTTGTCCCATTTTATAATCATATATTATTCCAATTTTCTAACATTATTTCAAATACAGATACAACAACACAATCTTATGTACCTTTGCAGAATCTCTTTTTCAGTTATATGTTTACCCATTATCTCTAAATAAAATCTGTTTCTTTACATCTAGTTTCAAACCTTTGTAGCTTCTCTTCCCTTCTTTCCTCCCTTGTTTCTCCCCTCTACCCTTTTTACCCCCTTGTCTCTTAATCTCCACCCTCTTGTGTATTCCTCTTTTCTGTTGCTTTCTGATATTATGTCCACTTTTCACCTTGTTTTTCCCTTTTTTGGTTGTTTTTTTAAGTCTTAAATTCTCCATTCTCTTTCTCCTCTTTCCCCTTTCTTCCCCAAATAAAGTTGCTTGTTCATTAAGGATGGTTTCTTCTTCATCCCAATCTTCTTGTTCTTGTAGTTTCTCATATGTAGAAATTGCCATTTCTAAAAAATGAAAAATAGAGCCAAAAGAATCCTTCCCTTCTTGTTTCTCTTGATTATATTTTATAAATTCCATTTTCAGTTCATCCATAAGTAATGCCATTGTAAAAAAAAAAAAAAAAAAATTTAAACGACCCAAATGATTTTAATCATTCAAATAAGAATTTCCAAAAGTCCCAAAGTCACCAAGCAATCCAAATACACACAGTCTATTTCATTTAGCACTTTCTTCTTTTTCTCACTTTTTTTTTCATTTTAATGCTTCAAAAAACTTCAAATTCTTTTTGACCTTCAATCCATCTGATAGAGTAGTCAATTATGATCCAAAATGGAGAAATCCAATAATAAAAAGGCCCAAAAAACCAAAGAAGAAAAAGGATAAAATAAAAAGCAAAAATAAAAATATTACTAAAATTGAAATATACAAAAAGGCTGGCGAGTAGAGGTTTCACAAG